>NGKH01000011.1:512693-525302 GCA_002162575.1 Sclerotinia glacialis | reverse complement strand
ATCAATATAAAAGAAGTATAATCCTTTTTAGGATTCATTAATTTTTATCGATGATTTATATAAGGATATTCAATAATTATCGCTTATTTAATTGATCTTATTAAAAAAGATCAAGGAATATTCGATTGGATTACCAAAATAACAGAGTTATTTAAGATACTCAAATAAACAGTAGTTAAAGAATCAATACTGTTTATATTCGATTCAAAAAAGGAGATCTCTATCGAAACAAACTTCTCAGACTTTGCTATTGGTGTTGTACTCAGTTAATTAAACAAAAATGGAAAATAGCAATCAATTATATTCTATTTCTGAAAACTATCATCAGCAAAATTAAATTATAAGATTTATAATAAAAAACTTTTAGTAATAATCGAAGTATTCAAGGAATAAAGAGTGTATCTGGAAGGGTCCAAATATATAGTACAAGTGTTTATAGATTATAAGAACTTAATCTATTTTATTATTATAAAACAACTCAATAAACGATAGGTCAGATAGTCGGAAATTATGGCCGCATACAATTTCAGAATTTTATATATCAAAAGAACAGAAAATGTTAAAGCAGATACTTTAAACTGAAAACCAGAATATCAAGAAAACAAGAGTTATAAATCTTATATAATATTCAAGGAATAAAATGATTCTTTAATTTATAATATATTATAACTTATAGCTATATATAAATTAGAAAATGAACATTTTTGCATTTTAATCCAAAGATATTATAAAGCTGATATAATAGTTATATATATTCTAAAGAAATTAGAATCAAGATTCATATTCAAAAACAAAATGATTTATTTTTATAGAAAGATATATATTCCTAATCATTTATTAAAAACTTTTGTAATAAAACAATATAAATTGTCAATATATAATTATCAAAGGATTACAAGAATATTTGCAAAATTTAAAGAAATCAATTATTTTCTATAAATAAGAAAAATAATTGAAGAAGTTGTTAGGAATTGTAATATTTATATTTAAAACAAATCATTATAATATACTTTGTATAATTAACTTCAAATATCAGAAATACTTTTTCAATTATAGAAATTTATTATATAGGACTTTATAATCAAACTATTATTTTCCAAAGATCTTATTATAGAAGTTGAATATAACTTTATATTCGTTGTAATAGATAAATTAACGAAATTTATATATATGATATTGTTCAAAGAATTATAAAATATTGAACAATTAGCTTTTATATTCTTCAAGAATATAGTTAATATATATAAAGTATCAGATCAAATAATTTCAGATAAAGACATACTTTTCATTTTAAAGTTCTGAATTATATTTATAGGATTATTAAAAGTAATAAAAAAACTATCTACTTTTTTTCATTTATAAACAAATGATCAAATAAAGAGAATCAATTAAACAATAGAAGTATATTTTAAATACTATATCAATTATCAACAAAACAATTAGATAAAATTATTATTTATAATTTAATTTGTATATAATATATCAGAAACAAAAATTATAAAGATTATATTAATATATACTAACTTTGGTTTTAATCCTAAAATATATAGAATTCTGATATCACAAAAAGCAAATGCCGAATCAATTATTATTAAAGTTGAACAATTCAAGGATCTTCAAAAGCAACTATCTTTTGATCTAAAATTTATATTCTTATATATAACAATCTATTATAATAAAAATTATAATATAGAACTAATATTAAAAAAAGGAGATAAAGTTTATTTGCTATAATACAATATCAATACAAAAAGATCAAACAATAAACTAGATCACAGGAAATTAGAATTATTCAAAATTGACAAAATAATAAATTCTGTCAATTATCAATTGAAACTATCTAATACTATGAATATCCATCCAATATTCTATATATCTTTGTTCGAACCAATATTATCAGAAACATCGAATACATTATTCATCGAAATCGAATTAATCAATTTAGAAGCTATATATGATATCGAAATAATATTAGATTATAAATATATTAAAAGCAAAATCAAGTATTTAATCAAATAGTTGGATTATTTATATTTAGAGAATATATAGGAATTCAAAAAAGATCTTAGTTGTTTTGAAAAGTTATAGGTATTCCATTTGAAGTACCTATGTCTATCAATAAAGCTTCAAACTTTGTATTGGACATCGGCGGCAATAAATAATCGAGGAAATTGAAAAAGGAAGGATTATTAGGAATAGTTATTACAATTATTATATCTATTTTCTTTTTTTCCATATGTTTATTTTCCAATCTTTCCTTTTCTTCAAAAATATTCAATTTATCCAAGTATTTAAGATTATAATCAATTATTCGTTGATATTGTTTATATAATTATTTCTGTTGTTTCTATAAACAAAGGATTTTTGCTATAGCTTCTTTTTCTTCTATATAAAGATATTCCTTTTAACGATCCAAAGTATACCAATTGGTTTCTCGAGGCATTTCACAATCCTATTTATCAAATAAGGGAGATTTGGTATTGCAAAAAAAGTATATATATATATATTCAGAACAACAAGATCGATCAGAATAAGACAAATCTTTAACACAACAAAATCCATCTAAACGATAATGAGAATAAAGAATCATTTCAATATTGTTAAATTCAATAATCTAAGCAAAAATGATTTGTTTTTTGTGTTTTCAAATAATTAAATAATTTATAGAAACAATAATAGATATAATAAGAAGAAGAAACATATTTATTGAATTATACAAATAAATGGGAAAAGCTGTTCTATAAGACGCTTAGGACAAATGCTAACCTAAAAAAGGAATAATATTATAATAGATAACATTATATTATATGACAAATATTATATAAGAAAACGTTTGAAAACCAAGACTTCATAAAGGGTATCGGGAGTTGAGAATTCCAGGAAACTTTAGAGTATAAAGATCTATATAAGGAGATAGGATTCCATTACAATATAAAGTTTTGTATTCAAGAATAATCATTACTTTTATAATATAATTACGAAAATAGCAAACTTAGTTATTATACTATCCTATCGATTATCTGCTTGAAGTTTAGTATAAACCTACCTTGCGTTCAGAACTCTATAGCCATTTCTGTGTGGCCAAGAGGCTGTCCCCGTAACAATCAAGGGGTTTGTATATAGTTTCTATATAAAATATTACAATCGATATCACTTTGTATACTCCACTAACTATTCTCAAATATTTATTCTATTATATTTGAAGATATTGTAGTATGGTCTATGAATTCTTTTTATAGGATTCGGGGGTATATCAAATTATTGTTATATATATAATAATTAAGAATATTATTGTTTTTTAGATTAGTTTAGTATTATATAATGATATACTCTATATTAAAGCGATGATACAAGTAAAGGATAGTATTTAGGTTTCCAATTTTTTTTCCACTTTTTTGGTATATTCTTTCCAACGAAGTTTTCTATCGATATAAAGATCAAATATTTTGATATTTCTGTTTGAAGCAATTATTATTCTATCGAACTGTAATAGTATATCCATTTTGAATTTCTTCGGGTTTCTGATTAGATAGAATAATTAATATTTTTTTGGGGCGAATTTTATATTATAATAATAGGTTCAATCTTGATATTTATTATAAATTACTTTCAGGATCCTAATCGTATCTTCTATCGATTTCCTTCAGGTTAATATATTTATATCGTTTATAAATCTAACAACGCTTCTTTTTCGATGTATTATAAAGCAGGTGTCTATTAGTTTACTATTATAAAGTAAGAAAAAGATCGAGCTTAATAGGGAATTTTATGGGATTCTATTGTATACTTTCTATTAGGGGCTTATATAGTTATCGATTTGTATACTGCTCGATTTATTCTTTAAGAAACTTTCTACGAAGGTTATCAGCCAATTTGGAAATCGTTTTATTTTCATTATATATAATAAATGTGGATATGAGGCGTTATTGAATGCCTCTACTATATCGAAGCTGAGGAAGCTTGCTATATATCTTGGTGTAAAGTTTCAAATCGTATGTGTTTGTTCTGTTAATAGTTCGAGGACTATAGTAATATTGCAGCTTGATTAGACTTTTATTTTATGTTTTAATAAAAGATTTTTATTTTCTATTATATAAGATAATTTTTTTGAAACCATTTTCTTCAGAAGTTTGCTGATAGTATCGAATAGGGCGATTAGACAATATAATCTAACTTTTCTTTTATTTTTTCTTATTTTATAAAGTATAATCATTTTAATTTCCTTGAATTTCTTCGGATAGTATTTGATGGTTAAACAAACATTAAACAATCAAATTAGCTGATTTACAATCTCTGAGAATGTTTTCTTAATTGTATAGTTTGGTATTTTCGATAGTTTTGGAGCTTTATAATTTGAAAGCCTTATTTTTATCATTCTTATATCTATTACATCAATAATGAATGATATATTCAATATAATAAAGTAATAGTGTTGTTTATTAAAATAGTTGTCTATATTCATCAAATCAATTAAAGGGGGAGGGGCGAAGTAATAATCTTTTAGTACAGATGCTTTTTGGGATCTGTTCGATATTATCTCTTTTTCGATTAAGAGGTCTAGGAATTGGAGTGTGATTTTAAGGAGATGATTTTTGGTCTTTGTTTATTTTTCGATATCTTATATATTCTTTCTTTTATTTGTTATTTTTATAATCTTATTATGAAAATATAATATTATTTCTTTATTAATTATCTTTTTTTTTATTTTATAGATTTTATTGTATTTTGATTGTATTATAAAGGAATTGATAATAAAGAATTCTTATTATAATACTTTTGTATATTTTATTAATATAAAACATTTTGGGGATCAATATAATTTATTATATTTTGAAAGATTTGAAAAGAATAAAGTCTTTATTTCTGCTTTCGTAATATAGTATTATATTTCGTTTATATATTTATTGATATTTCTTTAAGTATTTAATTCAGGGAAATTAAATATTTCTTTTTTTATTATTATTAAATATTCTTTTTCAATCCAGTTTATAAATGATTTCCAAAGGAGCTCTGGGGATCGATTATAAATGATCGGGTTGATAGCGAATAAAATATAAAATAGTATATAATCGAAATCGAAGTTTAGCTTATTTTTGCTTTTGTATTCTTGTAATAGTTCAAATAGTTCTTTCCTTATTTATATTAAATCGATTGTTATAGATATTAAGCCTTTATTCTATATATAAAAGTTTATTAATATCAATAATTCCATCTGTTTGGTTCTTATTATTTGGATTAAATGTCTGATATAAATTTTTGATATCTTATTGATCATTCTTTTTTATAAAAGATAATATAAATTGAAATCTTTAATTATAATATGTTTTATATTATATTTTGATAACTTTACTTCGATAAATAATAGTATAAACAGTTCTATCATTCGATAATATTCCTTCGGGATAGGGTTGTATATATTGGTTATTTGTATGATTTTTTCGATTCCTATAATTTGAATTTCAAATTATACAAAGTTTATATTTCCCGAAGGGGTCCCGGATGTCCATCGTTGGATATCCAGGGCTTTATTGATAAAAGTAACTACTTTCGTCCTTACTTTTTGTTTATAAATGAAATACTAATTTTAATTTCTATTATATATATTTTTATTGAATCTGTTTATTTATAATTCTTATATAACGATGATATAGTATTGTATCATTTTTGATATCACGGTGCAGAGGGACCTTGTACGTGATAGGTGAGATATATAATATTCTACAAAAAAGAAAGGGTGGTTTTAGAAGAAAGCCGATTATATAATAAGGTATGGATACTTTAAGACAACTATATATAATCTAACTAGAAATAAATAATGAATTTATAACAATTACTTTTTCTTTAAGTTTTTTGTCTTCAAACAATTGATAATGTCCAAATTATATGTTTTATTTTGTAATTATTATTCGTTATATAGATCGTTGATTCTTTCAATTTTAGCAATCTTTATAATTATATTTGAATAGTTTTCTCTTTTAACTGTAAGATTTCTTTTGTTTTTAGATATTATAATATCTATAATAAAGGTTTTGATTTCTTAGAATATAAATAATAATATTTGATAAATATTTCTTCGTTTCCTTTTAAATTTATAATTGATTATTATATTAGTATATAATATCTCTATTTAACAAGATAATGATATTCATCTTTGTTATAATTGTTTATTATATTTTCGAATATTCATTTTTGGATTGGTTTGTTTTTATTATTCTTTTGTTTTAGGATTTGATTCTTTATTGTTAAAACTTCTGATTCGTTTATAATATTCTAATTTGAAAAGTATATATTCGATTTTATTAAAATAAAAAAAGAATGATGAAAGATTGGGAAGATTCGAATATTCTATAACAATTTGATCAGATATGTATTGTTACGGGCAGGATCAGGATGGAAGCAGGTGAATAACAGATCTCTCTTTATTGATAAAATATTGTTCAAAGAGTAATGTTTTTAGAATATAAATGATCTTTTAAATAAATCCAAATGAAAGATTTGTTTCTATTAAACGAATTTTTATTTTAATATTAATTCTTATATATATTAATACTTTTTATATAGTAATTCTATAATAATATTTTCCTTTTTAAAGTCGAACTTTGTTGAAACGATCTTGAGGATTGGATCTTTCAAGGTATCTTCGATGGAAATTTAATATTAGCTTTTGGATATTCTCTAAGTATTCAATAGATTTCTTAATAGATGTATTGTAATCGATTCATCGAACAGTATATTTTAATTAAGGGTTGTTATAGCTTCATTGTTCTCAATGGGAATTCAGAATCTCCTTTACTTCAAATTGTTCGATTCCTTCGATTTTTATAAAAGGAAATAAGGGGTTGTATTAACTAGAAATAGAATCATTATAAACAAAATGTAATAGATTAATATAGAAAATAAAATGGTTTCTTATCGAAATGAATAATTCGAATTTGTATATATAAATATTTATAATATATAGGATTCGAAAGGGTCCCAGGTTTTTCTAATCAAATGTCTTTTGAGGATAAAGGGTTTTGATGTTTTTAATATTCAATCAAATCAGATCTTCAGGGTTATATCGATGGGCAAGGGTACGATGGGCATCGGCGTTCTTTGTATAACAATTTTAATTAGTAATTAATTCAGTTCTCAGAAATTCAGTAATCGAATTTATTTTCTTAATGAACTTTTTTGTATTTTATATAATAAGATGATTGGATATGATTATTGGTTTGAATTCTATTTGTAGGTGGAATCTATAATTTGTAAAGAACGGGGATAATCGGGAGTTTTCGGATCAAATAGAATTGAAGGAGAATTCAGCAAAAAACAATCATTCAGATCAATTGTTTTGTAGATATATTATATATAATCGAAGATATTGTTCAAATATCGTATTAGCTCTTTCTGTTTATTTATTAATTTTAGAATGGTAAATGATTAAAAACTTTGTAATAATATTCAAATGTTTATAGATATGTTTTCAAAATTCGGAAACGAATTGAATTTCTTCATTAGATATAATTATAATTAGCAATTTATATAATTTCCAGATATATTGTAAGAATAATCGGGCTATTTCTTCAAAATTGTAAATTTTGTAATAAAGTAGAAACTGTTTTATTTTAATTAATTGATTTATGATTATGAATATTATATCGAATCCCAAGCTTTTGAATAGATATATAATGAAATCGATCGAGATATCCTTTCAGATCTGTTGAAAAATCGAAAACAAATATAGGATTTATTTTTATTTTTTTCGATTTAGAATAATTTGATAACAATTATAATAATTGTATATTTATTAGTTAATATAATTATAATATCTGATTCAATAATAATTATAAAAGAGTAGTTTGAAAGTATAGATATAATATAGATATTTAGCGATTAAAGAATCGTAGATTAATCGGAAAAGTTCAGCTTTTAGATTTTTGAAATCAAGAACAAATAGTTTGTTTTTATAATATAATAATCTATTATTCTTAAAGTATTCAAATAAGATGATATAAAGGTATTTGGATGTTTTCTTTTTTAAAGCTTTCAAAATAAATTTTGATATTGAATCAAATGTATATACTTTGATAAATAAAACTTTTAATTCTTTTGATGATTCGAATACCAAATCTGATTCGGAGTAGGGCGAAGTAGTAGAGGCAGATAATATAAGCAGAATATCAGGAATAGGCAAAATGAGCAGAACAACAGAAACAGACAGAACAAATAGAGCGGTAAGAGCAGATAGAACAAGTAGAGCAATAGAAATAGATAGAATAGATGAAATGGTAGAAGTAGATAGAATAGATAGGGCGGTAGGAATAGATAAAATGGATTGGTTTTGAGTAGTGATTGTAAAACGGACTTTCTTGATCGGGATAAACTAGTTTTTGGATAAAATTGGTAGTAGGGTTTTAGTAAAATCGAAATTTTTATCTTTTAATATTATTTGGTTTTGATGTAGAAGGTGTTCATTTCTCTTTTTAAGTAAATCTTTAGATTTCCTGATCAAAGTATTAGATTTTGTATTTTTTTTTTAGATTGATATATAATTTTGAAATTAAATTGAAATAAGAATTCGGATTATCGGATTTATTAGCGATTTAGTAATTTAATTATTGTAAAGTATTCTAGGTTTTTGTAATCAATGATTATTTTGATAAGGGAGGATGATCTTTTCAGTTCAAGGTATTATTCTTTGAAATATTAGATGATAGTTAATAATTCTTTATTGTAGATTTTGTAATTGTATTTTGTTATCGAATGTTTTTTAAAGAAAAATATAATAGGTTTTAAAATCTCTTTTTTGTTATATTGGAATAGGATTCTAATAGATATATAATTAGAAGTATTGGTTTCTATAAATATTTCTTTTTTTCAATCGAAAGAAGTTAGTATTGGAGTTTTTATGAAAACTTCTTTTAGATTAGAAAAGGCTTTTATATAAATAGGGTTTTAGAAAAAAAAAAAATCTTTTTGGATTAAATGAATCAAAGGATGAATTATCGATGAAAATCCTTGAATAAAGTATCAATAGAAATTCTCAAATTCTATAAATATTTATATATCAATTAAATAATGAAATATTTTCTATTTTATAATAATTTTAATTTTATTAAGATTTATTTGGATTCCTTTTTGTTTTATAATAAAATTTAGGAGTTTAGTTTCAGATTTTAAGAATTCGTATTTCTTCAAGTTTATATATATTTCAACTTTTCGTAAAGTTTTCAATATTTTTTATATATAGATAATATATTTAAAATGGTTTCTATTATAAATTAGAATATTGTTTAAATAAATAATACAGAATATATTCAGATACTTTTATAATATATTGTTAATAAATTGTTGAAAGGTAATTGATACTTTTGTTAATCTGAATGGTATAATCAAATTTTCGTATAATCCGAAGCAAATATGGAAAATAATTAAATATTTTTGTCCTTTTTTGATTTTTATATTGTTGAAAGTAAAAATAATATCGATTTTGATAAAGTATTTCATTCCTTTTAGATTATTCAAAGATTTTTTGATCAAAGGTAATGGATAACGATTTTTTGCTAATAAATTGTTTAAAATTCAATAATCGATACAAAATCAAAATCCTTTATTGGATTTCTTAATAAATAGAATAGGTGAAATTGAGGCGGATGAATTAGGGCGGATAAATTCTTTTTGAAGATTCTCAATTAGTTAGGTTTTCAGAGCAATAAATTCATTTCGGGATATAGAGTATAAAGGTCTAAATGATAATTTTATTTATTTTTTTAATCGAATATTATAGTTGTATAACCGATGCGGTGGTAAATGATTAGTAGTTTATGAAGAGAAAGCATCAATTCATTTGCGAAATTTTTTAAATAGATTAATAAATACAAAATCCTTTTTTTGGTGAAGAATATCATCAATTAATTCGATAATAATCTGAAACATTTTGTATCTTTAATAAGTATATATAAAACAAATTTTTGTTGATATAATTGTAATATTTTTCTTTTGTAATATATCAGGGTAAGGTGGTAAATTCGTAGTAAAGTTATAATAAGGTTGTAATAAGGTTGTAGTAAAGTTAATATATAATATAGTAAAATTGTAGTAAAATTGTAATAAGGTTATAGTAAAATTAATATATAATGTAGTAAAATTGCAAAAAAGAAATCGGGTTTTGATCGGGATATTTTATAGAACTTTAATATTAGATAATTGTAATAGAATATTATAGGATTTCTAATAATATTCGTTATTAAATCGAAAAATATTTGAAGCAAAATTGATATATAGATTGTACTTTTTCAATCAGATTAGTTTTAAAATAATAGAATAATAAGTTAATTTGGTAATATATATTTTAATCTTCTTTTTGTAATGATTATTGATTTGTAGATCTATTAGGATATACTTTTCAATACAGTTTTCAGGCAAGATCTTCTTATCAAATTTGATGACTTCGAATAAAATAGATAATTTGTAAGTTATAATCTTTTTTGTTTATATTCAATTGTAATCAATGAATACAAATCTTTTATAATTGTTATTTATTATAGTATATATAAGACAGTTTTCAATTTTTTCGGGTAATATAATAACAAACAAAATCATCAGATTCATTCAATAATTCATCTTTTCTTATAAAGATAGCTTTTAAACGACAGTAACGGATAATTATATAATATATAATAAAACCGTTTAATGACGTTTTATATTAAACAAGATTTGTTTTCCGAATCAAGGGAATCAAATAAAGACAAATCGTAGGGTACGAAGTTTGGGCGGTTGTAGGCTGTTCTGATTTGAATAGAACAGTTATCAGGGAACGGATAGTTTTTTATTATATAATTAATAGAATTATAATAGAAGTATTCTCCTTGTTTTTGTTGATTGATGTATCTTTGAATATTAAAGTTTATCGGATCTTTTATAATAAAAGGTTTGATAATAGTAGAAATACAAGTAGTTTGATTTTGTATATAGTTAGTATAGTTTGGGTTTTGTATAAAGGTATAAAGTGATAATGTAATTGAAGTACAATTGTTAAATAGATCAATTAGATATAATCAATAATTTTCTAAAGTTTATATAAATATAACAAATATATTTATATTATTGGTTAATGATTCAATAGAGATAATCTGGTTTTTCAATTCTATAAATAAGGCTTATTTTAATAAAATAATCAAAATGTTATTATTATTGATTATTTTTGTTTCTAATACCAATCTTTGGAATTCGATATAGAATATATAAAAAGGTTGACTTTTTTGTTTCAGATTAATTAATTGTTTTCGGATTTCAATAGGTTTGTTTTGATTATTATATACTTTTTATAGTATTTATAATAGATCCTAATAATCTATAAATCTGGAAAATTCCTTTTTAATATTATAAGAATAGATTTGTGCAACGGTAAACCCGATAAGTCGTTTTGTTATATAGATTATTCGGAAATACAAAAAAGAATATCAATCAGAATTGATTATTATTTTGTTTTGTATTTGATCGATAAATCGATTAAGATCCTTTTTAATTTTATCGAAAAATATAGAATCTGAGATTTTTTCGTTCAATTGTAATTTCGATATTATTGGAATAACAAATGGATTTTTTATAAAAGTTATAATTGAAGTATCAATCGGATTAATATTAATCGAAACAGATTGAATAGAATTATAATGAAGTTAGAATAAGTTCTTTTATTATTGTTCGAAAACAGTTTTCTTAATCTGTAACTTGAGCTCAAATTTATAAATAGTGGATTGTAGATAGGTTATCTCTTTTTCATTATATATACAATAATTGTTTATAATAATAAGGTATTGATATTATATTAAAGTATTATTGATTACATCGACAACAAAATCTTTTGATATACCAGATTGGTTAGGGATTTGCAGGTGGGTCGACATCGTAAAAATATCGATGAAAAATAAGAGCAATATGATATTATAGATAAAATCAGAATGAAAACAAATAAATAACAAATCTCTCTTTATTGATAAAACATTGCTCAAAAAGTAACGTTTCTAGGATATAAATAATCTCTTAAATAGATTCAAAATGAGAGATTAGTTTCTATTAAACGAACCTTTACTTTAACACTAGTTTCTATATATACTAACGCTCTTTATACGGTAACCCTGTGATATGTATATAGATATATCTTTAGAATCTTATAAGGTTCTATTTATTTGTTATTTAATTTTTTAGCTTTTCGAGATATCTTTATATTTTTTATATTGATATAGACTTTTTATTTAATATTATATTTTAGAGAATCTATATGATATCGATTTGTGTTTTTTTTTGAAAACTGTGATTGTTTGTTTTGCAAATATTTGGAGTTGGTTCAGGATTCTTTTTATTTTATTTATCGTTTTGTTTCCTTTAAAGAACTTATGTTTTTGTATTAGTGTTATATTTGGTGGATTGGATTTATTTGGCTCGATTCCTAAATTAGGATTAAAATTATAATTTATAAAGAAAAATGAATATTTTGTAGTTTCCGATACTAGATTGTTTAATACAAATTCGGTTAATAGTAATTAATTCATTCAATTGTTTTAATGAAAATTGATGAATATATATAAATATTGTTTTAGAATAGAATTAATATATTTTGTTTGATTA
>NGKH01000011.1:458623-488772 GCA_002162575.1 Sclerotinia glacialis | reverse complement strand
CCATAGCCAACTTCCCATCCAGCATTCCCTCAATCCCCCACCCAACATTCCTCCCCACCAAACCGCCCACCAACCAGGCCCCTCCCACCGAACCCCCCAATACCCCCTCCGCCGCATTCGTCCTCCAAACATGACTCCCCAACTGAAATTCCCCATCCAAATTCTTCGCAAAACGCGGTTGCATTGACGGGTACGCGTATGGAATTTTATGTTGGGTCCAGGTTTCTATTTGCATGGTGTTCTCTGTGAGTGCGAGGGTCGTTGATAGAGAGGTGTGGGTTAGGGGGGTGGATGTGAGGAGGCGGTAGAGATATTTTGGTGAAGAGGAATCTCGGGCTTGAGGAGATGAAGGGGGATTAAGGGGTCGGAGGAGGGTGAGTTCGATGATGGTATTGTGGGTTGAGTTAGGGGGTTGCGTTGTGTCAATTTTAGGGAGGAGTTGAGAGGGTAAAGGAGCAGATGATCCGCCTTTTAGGGAAGTAGATGTAAGTAGTGAAGAAGTTATGAAGAATGTGATATACACCGATTGATACTCAATATCTTGATTAATATCAAGACTGAAGATCGAATCATGATCCTTTGGTTCCCCTAAAAGTTCCGCGTAGTTGAATGGCGTCGCAATGATCAGTTTATCCAGAATTTCGATAGTCGGAAGTTCATCTTGGTTTGTAGCGTTCTTCAATTCTATTAACCACGTCTCATAATTTTCCATCACTTCTTCCCATCTAGCTTTTGTGACTTTTGCTCCAAGGCGTATCTTTGCTTTGCTTTCTTTTAAAGATTGTTCCATCATCATTTGAAAGATTCCACTATTCACAGCTTTTGGAGAACCCATCTCTTCTCGTTCAAGAGCCATACTAAGTGCTAGATCACTTATTTGTTCAACTGATTGTCCGGTATGTCGTCGAACCTGTGGTGCTAATATATCTCGTATGTAGCTATTTCCAATTCCGTTCTTCTCCAGTCGTTCGGTGGCAGGAACGCTGAATGATGGGTATGTATGCTGCTGAGACATTTTGGAAATCATTTCTTTAACTGAGGATATCGAAATGTGCCCGTTATTCATACTGCGGAGGAAAGCATCGAAGGATTTCATGGTACCAATTGGAATCTTCGGAGCCCGCCAAACTGAAGAGCCATATTTCCATACGAGGTAAAGGTAGTGGCTCCAGGGAGTAGTAGCATAAGGTCGATATGTTTCGATGATGAGATGATTTGTATCGAAACTATGAATATCAGCTATGCGACTTCATCATATGGACATGTTACATTGACGCAAACGAAAGTAGAGGGAACCTACTATCCAACCTTCCCCATACCAATATCTTCGCTTTCAGCAACCAAATCCTCTTTCTTCTCCAGATCTGTCATTCCACCGATAATATTCGATAAATCCGCATCAAATACCCCGCCGGCTACATCTTCCACCTCAATATCCAAACCATCAGTACTCTCAATCACCATCCTCCCACCAATTCTACTCTTCTCTTCATAAATCACAATCTCAACTTGAACATCAACATTTCGATGTTTGAATTTTCTACTCAAAGCAGAAACCCCATCTCTAACACCTTGAGCAGCAGCAATACCCGCAGGTCCAGCACCAATAATTCCAACTTTGAAGTTTACGACTTGGATCTCCGGACCGTCTCTGTCCATAAGCATACCCCGCAAGAGAACATTATAAAAACCAATTATGAAGAAGACGAAAATTATTGCGCCGGAGATGTATGAAAGTAGAACTTTGCCAAAGTGTTCCTTATTGTTCTCTGCATATCGGGAATGTGATAGAGGATACTCGGGAGGTCTTGGGATTAGAGATGATATTTCTGAGTACCTTGGAAAACTTCCAGGAGTATATGGAGGTGGTGCAGCCTTGCTCATTTCCCTGGTCGTATTTGGTTTGATATTGTTGTAGCTGTTGTAGCTGTTATATCTCAAGAATGGTTGAATCGAGATTGTAATATAGTTTTACCTGAGTTGTGATTAAAGCTCAAGAAGAGAAATATTTCCAAATAAAGCTGGAAATTCACGGATGGTGAATTGCAAGGTCATCGAGCTGAAGTAGCTGAAGTAGGTGAGGTGGATGAAGTAGGTAAACTGGATTATGCACCCGACACGACCTTATGCGGCCGCTTGCATATAACAGGGTATGAGGATACACAGGATAGGATTGGATGCCATGCTTATATGGGTCTTGTGGCACATTTATCGTTTCAACAAGGCATACTCAAAGGGTGATTATCGTCTTGGACGTTTAGACAATGATAGTTGTTCATCTACCGTGAAATCTTGCGTGCCTATGCTGGTGAGTATAAGTATCCCTCGATATAGTAAATAGGTATCATAAAATGCGATTTCTCACCTACAAGAACTCATCAAAATAGACATCCTTACACTACTCCTCTTCAATATACCCACATTTCACACCCTAAACATATAGATTACCCCTCCAATAACCTCATATCGTGCAGTAATCACATAACCAACCAGCTTACCCGGGCCAAAAAATCCCCCGCGCCACCACCCCAAAAAGAACCACATAAAACCCACCGACCAACAAAGCCACACAAACCGAAATACAAGTCGTAGTCCTTATTCCGAATATGAATATCGAGGCGTCTTCGGCTCGAGGAATAGGAGTATGATATGGAGGTGGTTCGGTTGGTAGAGGTGGGCTTAGGAGGGGCGTTCTTTCTGTGTAGGAGGGTGGACGGGATGGGTAGGTATAGGGTGGAGGGGGGTCGTTCATGGTTTGGGTTGGGTTTGAGTTTGAGTTTGGAGGGCTTGAGGAAAGAATGCAATAGGGAAAGAGGATAGAATAAGAGAGTGAATACTATTGTTAGATATGTTCGCACTACTATTGTCTTGGTAGTAACTATATTCGTATTCGCCTGTATGATTGGTTGTATGTGAAGATCTGACAGCAACCAACTGGACTGGATGCCGCAAGGAGTGGCTGATGAATTGCGGGGTGTCAGACTAATTAAAGTGGATAAAAATGGAAATTTGTATGTAAATATGGTATACATCAAATCAAGAGCACTAATTTTCTCATTTCAGGGACGAAAGGCTGAACTTCGCATGCATTTTCTTATTGTTCTCAAATGACAAGTGTAAAGTAACAATAACTAACCCAAACAAAATCTCTCCTCGCTTCCATCTCGCCAACCTCGAACAACTAATCCCTAAATTCAGCCAACTTTTTCACACCACTAACGGGGAAAGCCGTCATCCAATTAGTCTGCAATGGCTTCTTCTCCACAATTTCCTTCTTATACTCCTCCAACTCCTCCACGTCCCAGTTAACCCCCACCATACTCCCCTTCAAAAAATCCGCTCTCTCCTGCACCAAATAAAGCGCAAGCATACCCGTCAAATCCTCATGATCCAGAGCATAAGGCTTATAATGTTCGGGCACCATTTTTGTCAACACGATGCCAGGCATGGTGGAAAAGACGCGGAGAGAGGGATATTCGAGGGTTAGATGTTCGGAAAAGCGTTGTTCGGCTAATTTGGAGATATTGTAGGCGGAGCCGCCGGCGGTGGTGAAACTGGCGCGTCCAGAGCTGACGGTGATGATTGTGCCGGTGGGAGTTTTGGGGTTGGGTTGGGTTGCGATGTAGTGGTGGATCATCTGATAGAGACCTTTGACATTGATTTCCTGGGTTTCGTCACAATTAGTTTTCACTTCTTTCAATCATCTCATTGAAATCAAGCCCGGGATGTAAGAAAAACTCACGAATGTTTTCCACCATTCACTTGGTTCCATCTCTCCAGCGGGCGGTCCATCTTCCGCAAATCCGGCATTATTCAACAATACATCTGCATGTCTTCCAAATTCCTTTTGCACGGTCGTGTAAAGATTTTTCACATCGTCCTCATTTGCAATATCGACTTTCACAGCTAGAAACTTAGTTTCGGGGCTAACTGCTTGAAGTTTCTCGATAAGGGATTCCATCGCTGGGACTCCACGAGCTGCGAGTACGATACCGGATGCATGGGCTTCGGCCCAGACTTTTGCTGCTGCCTTATTTGGTATTAGATGATGGGATTTGAAAACGCAGACGGTATGTTACAGTATACAGGAGAGGAAGTACTTACAGCTCCAATACCAGAACTAGCTCCTGTAATGATAACGATCTTGCCAGTTTGAAGATTCGCTGGGTTTTTAGGATCAACAGCCCAGTAAGGACCTCGATGAACAGTTTTTGTGACGGCAAAAGGCGTAGTGTACGCATCGGGGTCGAATTCTTGAGTCATTTTGTTCTGTGCTGTTGGTTTGTACGAGAGAGGACAATTGTTCAGATTGGGCGTCTGAAACGTGTGCGAGAGCTAAAGTATTATATACAATTGATTTGATAGATGGTTCAAAATATTCTTAAGATTTGAGATGAGGGGTTGCTTTGCTTCTTTGTATCAGAGCTGTATAGTTGTAGTTGTGACTGAGATTCGAAGTGAAAATGAATCTAGAAACGGAGGACTTCTTGGAGTATTATATAGAATAGAGCAAGCACAGATCCAACTCTCTGTATTACTTAAAGTTGGACAAAATCTAGATCTTCTTGGGGAGTATACAAAGTGGTGCCATTATCTATTTCCTATGTCCATCTCCTACTTCTAATTTAGATGACCAAAAATGCCGAATTCTTATAAAGCATTGTAAATCTCTATAAGTGAGTTCCCTAACCCCACATTCCGGCCATCCCCCACCCCGGCCGTTATTTACACCAAAAATACAATTTTAGATATCTTCAACTTTCTTATTTATAAATACAATTAAATGAAATTTGAAATATAAAATCTTGATACAAATAAAAAACTAATTTGAAAATTTAAGAATTTTTTAAAACTTTTTCCGTTGAGATTTATAAAGTTGAATTTCGACTTTCAATTCGTATAAAAATTATAAATAATAAATCTATATTGAGAATTCATTTATTATAAAATTATTAATAAATGAAAAAAGTATTGTTTTTGATATAAAATAATGAAATAATGAGCGCAATATGGGGTAGGGGACTTAGTGAAGACGACTCCATAGAGTAACTTAACAACTGACGTGTTTTTATATAGTGGGAACAATTTTGAACAACAGCGAAAGTCTAATAAATTATTTGTGAGAAGCCCGCACTTGAGGATCTCACTGACGTCAAAATTAGGTGTACAAGGATGTCTTAAAAATTAAGTAATGAATCAACAAATAATTTGATTAGTAGCACCAATTACTACACTTGGTTTAGCCTGATAGACAACGCAATAAAACGGGACCCGATCATCGGTGATCATCGATTGTTAATCCTCGCTTTCTCGGACTCTTTTATAATCCGTTTATACCGAATCCAATGGGCCTGATTTTTATGGCCTGATTATTGTGTCCGGTATAACTACTATTCCATATACCTACTGCACCTTCCCGAAAGGTCCAAAAGAATTTGCCAGTTTGTGGCTAACAAAGCTTGTGGCTAGCAAAGCTTGTGGCTAGCAAAGCTTGTGGCTAGCAAAGCTTGAAGAATATAAAAACTTATCTATCGCAAACCTATCAAAAAATAACATATTTGATTGGTCATCTACGTTGCATGCGCATTATCATAACTCCATGAGGCTCAGCTCAGTCCAGCCCATAACTATTGAACGCTGGGTACTTTTTGGTTGCAACCACATCTACTCTAATCTTCCTCCTCAACATTCTCCTCAATTACATCACCTTCTCCATCATCCTCAAAGCTACCAGCTGGGACTTGGTACAGTCTCAAGATTGGCTTGTTTGGATCTTTGACAAGCACGTACTTGCCCTCTTCACGTTTCAAGCACATATCGACAATGGTACGAACAATACCCCAACCGTTAGATAGAGATAAGTTCATCTGCGAGGCAAATTCTCGTGGCTTCCATCCAATGACTCCGAGGATTACATGACGATCGTTGAGCTTTGGGTTTGCACGGGAAACAAATCTATCGAGAATTAGTATAAAATAGTGACCACCAAAGTAGCAAATACATACCCAAGTTTCATCACATCAGCCTTAGCGATGATACTTTGGACTGTCCATCTTGCAAGCTTGCAGCTGTTGTTCTTCATTTCAGTTGCAACAACAGCACCACGTTGACTGACCAACTTTGTCCTCCAGTCCAATGCACCTCCACTTCCTTGTGCCTTGGAGTCAAACTCGTTAAGAGCCTTGACAGTCAAGTATTGATCTTCTCCACTGATGGCGTTCTTTGCAACGGCATCAATCTCAGTTCGTACGACCAAGTGAACTGGATCTTCGTCGTTCAAAGAAAGATCGAATTTACGGTATTTGTATGCTTTGCTTGCAGGTGGGTCGGTCTCTTCTGAGGGGTTGTAGAATGGATTCTCGTGCTCCATTTCTACTTTTTGACTATCGCTCTCCTTCATGACTTGGTTTGCGAAATTGTGGTTGATGTATGTAGCTTCCTCGGCCAAAGCACTTGGCTGGTTAATGGCGTCCTTGCTACCCTCCGAGGCATCCATTGGAGCATCAGCAGCATTCTCGTTAACGGTTACCATATCGAGTGTCGCGTTGTCCCTCTTGTCAAGGAATACCTTGTTGCCTTGTCGGACGATAACGATATCCCAAGGGTAGACTGATCGAGGAGAGCACATAAGCATGGAGAGAATGCTGTCTGTTGCGAAAATTGTAGCCTCATCCTTCTCGGCAAGTTCTTGAATGACAGGATCTGAAGATGTAGTAACGTTGTACGAAGCGCGGTCGACCACGTTGAGCTTTCTTTCGGCAGCCTTGACAGGTTGCTTGTCGAATGTTCGATCGTAGTAGTAAAGGAAACCATAGCTATCGATATCTTCTCCATCATCTGTATCGAGGTTAAGCTTAGCCAGACGGTTGAAATCAATCTCCTCCAACATCTTCCAGTCAGGCTTAATGTTAACAGAGGCATCGCGATTTCTTTGTGGCTTGTCGTAATCTTTCCAGCCAAACTTTCTTCCACCTCGAGCACCACCTCTTCCACCTCGGGTATCGTAGCTGCCGTAACCTTGCTGTCCACCTCGTCCTCCAACTCGTTGAAATTGGCCTCTGCCACCACGGGTATCAGCTCTTCCACCACGTTGTCCACGTCCTCGAGTGAAAGTTCCTCCACGACCAAAGCGGGTCTTGGTAGAATCGCGGGTGTTGCTAACAACAGAGAAGGTAGACTCGTCCTCGGCGAGTTGGACTGCGAATAATGAGGAAGTTCCAGCGCCGTAAACTTGTTGATCTAATTGCACCAAAATATATTAGCACAAAGAACCCAGATCAAACCTAGATTTCCAAAATAAATGTCGAATAAGTTGCAAAAAAAATAGTAGATAGATTTTGAGGTAGAGATCGCACCTCTGTAGTTTCGGTTGTACTGTTGTCTCCCACCTCTACCATCCCTTCCATCTTTTCCTTCAGCTGTCCAATCTGCCATGCGACCTAACTTGTCACCTTTGGAGTATGGGGCGTAAGGAACTCCATTTAATGTGGTTTCTGATGTGATTGTTGGTCCCCATGAGTCCTCCGATGGGAGCGCAGAGATGATATCTGAGAGTGAAATGGGCGCCATGATTGCGGTGAAAGATTGACGTTGAGATATGAAAGGCAGGAAAGACTCAAATCTACCACAATGAATTCGTTGAATATTTCGATTTGTGGAGGAAAATCTTAGCGGGGCAAAAGTTCGCGATAGTAATTGGCGCCTTGAAATTAAGTCCAATAATCTTGACTTCTTCAAATTCACGTGATAGTGCAAGATTCTCGTTTGATTTGATCCTTGGTTAGGATGAGGCCTAATTAGTACTGGCTCTCTAATACTGTTATACTGCATCTCACCTCTCTCAAAAGTCCATCACGATATTTACACATTTACCACCAAAGGAAAATGTACAATATTGAAACCTACTATAATAATGGCTCATGCAACAGGAGAAAACGTCGAGGTCTGTGAGATCTTGGTTCACACATCAGCACCAAGTCGAGGCCAAGATGATACCCGATACAGAGCATTCGCAAGAGCTTATTTAAGTTTCGAACCTGCAACTTATCGACAACTACAAGACGACCCTCAAGCCAGCGCTGCAAATCAGAAAGGATCAGATGTGCAGATTGAAGAGGAACTGCAGCATTCGACGCAGGAATACGACGCAAATGCATCTTATTGCCCACCAACCCAAGAGCCAGAGACGAATCCAGGGGCATACCATGAGATCACCGAGGAGGAATTATCCGATCTAATCTACTCACCTCAACTGTCCTTTCGAAGTGTTCTGGATAATCGAAATTCTCCGAGGTTTCGCGCTCGAAGCAGGACTGCAGTGAGCTTGGGAATTCAATCCGGAGAGGAAATATCGGGGCAAAGTCAGGTTGCTTTGGAAATGCAGGCTGTAGAGGAAACACCGTGGCGGACTCAGTTTATGGATTCAGTTCTAGCTCAAACACAGGCATCTAGTGTAGTCGAAGACTCTATGCCCGAGAATGACGGACTCCTTACCCAATTTTCATCCCCAACGCGGATTTTGGAGCTACATCAGCAGCAAGCGGGAAGCACGCAAGACTCTCCTGTAGTGGGTAGGGAATCGCAGTTCACAGACGAGAGTAGCTTGAACCTTGAGGTTCCTCAAGCCATACCAGTCATTCGTT
This sequence comes from Sclerotinia glacialis, assembly GCA_002162575.1. NCBI lineage: Eukaryota > Fungi > Ascomycota > Leotiomycetes > Helotiales > Sclerotiniaceae > Sclerotinia > Sclerotinia glacialis. Next base: position 480,130 of record NGKH01000011.1, on the reverse strand, counting down.
CCCAGAGTGCTGAGGCTCGCACCAATTCGGACGTTGCTCCTTTTCTGTCACCCAGGCACTCCCGGATAATTTCTCCCCCTAGGCGAGCGCATACAACTCGATTTAGACATATCACTCCATCTCCAGTGTCAACTCTTCGTATAGACGCACCTAACTCAATGAACTCTGAAAATTCCAATATTATGCAGGCTTCTGGACAGGCCGCTAACACTTCAAATCGACGAACAAGTCAGAATATGGAGACGGAAATAGCAGTGGATTTTACGAATGAAGACGTAAATTTGACCGAATCTTCAACCGATCCTATACCTGGTATAGCCGAAATATTCGAAACATCTAGCTCGTTGCCCCAACATGCGAACAGCAAACGACGGCGAGTCGATTTCCCGTCGTCAGTGGACAAGAGTCCCAAAAGTCCCAAAAAGGTTAAGCTGGTAATATCCGATACCACGGGTGAGGCATCTTCAGGGTCCCTTTCTTCACCACATAGACTTCCTACATCTATGGGCCCTAATGCACCGGTTGTTCCCAGCTCCATAGCCCCAATGTCAAGCTTGACTTCTTCGAAATCTTTGGCAACATGCATCATTCCCTCAGTTATTCCTGAAACTTCATCCGGCGATCTCACGCCAGCTAATCTTGTCACGACTTCACTGCGACGTCTTGTTTCAATTCACCGACTAAGGGCAATATACAAGCCTACTTCACAGACCAGGCTTTGTCGCCCTTTTGAGCGCGGCTATTGGCTTGTCGATACAACAAACCTCGAGGATCATGTCAAACAAAATCTCTGGTCTTACCTTTTCAAACACATCGCCAAAGGCGAATCAGGGTGGGGTATATCGGCTGAACGTTCTGATGATTGGAAGAGTGTCAGGGTTAATTGCTGGGGTGGAGTTGTCAAAGAAATATACACCTTACTGTTTTTTGCTAGTGAATCGAAGATGAAAGTTGGGGATGCATGTTGGAAAGACGGTGGCGGAGAGACTGTGATTTCCTGTTAGTCATTATCTCCGACTCTCGACCTTGAATATTCTTAGAAGCTCGAAAAGGAGATGGATTCAGCGTTAGGGTACCAATATGGCCGATAATCGGATTTAAGGGTCGGATTTCTCGCAAGACTGACGCATGTGAACATGTTTAATCCCCGCAAGTCGCCAGAATGGCCCCTTGGGGATGATTTTAAAGCCTACAAAAATTACTCCTATTTGCTATCTATCTCGAAACGGATAGGCGAAAAGCTACTAAAAATCGCTGCCTATACTCATTCTCGTGCCACTAACCGTTATCATTTCCAGGCGATGCTACTTTAAAGCAAATTTAGTGTGCGAAGAGCTAGAACTTCCCCCATGTTTGCACTGCTGCACGTCATTGATCCACTTAGTCACTCTAGTGTCGACTGAAAGCCTTAAGTTTGTCGACGAAGATCTCGCAACTAACACTCGAGCATCAACGTGTCCTCCTTGTAATTCAAACTCGGTGTCGCTATGACTAATATCTAGAATACAGAGCTTGCGGGAAACATACGGCCATTATGCGGCTTATCAGTCTACGGTATTAGGCTTTCATAGCGTTCTTGACTTAATTTCATCGCTCCTCTCATATTTCTCCTACTCCTAAATTGCTTATGGATAGTAGAGCTTGTGCAGATATGCCCAGTACATTCTCTGAGGTGAAAGCCTCCCCACAAAGAAATATTTCACCGTGAGTGGCTGAGCTGCCTCATGGTAGGCAGAAATTTTCTTTTGCAGTGGGTTACACATACATACACATATGCTTGCGCATGCCATAAAGTAAGGAAAGTCTGACCGCAAAAATCTAACGGCGTTGCATTGCACATCAAAAATTGAGTTTATCAGGGATACTTTAATTGGGCATATCCATCTTCTTGATTGGGGTTTATAACTCCTATTGGCTCATGAACTTGCTGAATTAATGAGCTACAGTAGTTTAAATCAGCCGATCTTTTTAGTTCCTAACTTCTTATAGATACATTCTAAATTCACCCTACAGCCTCCTAAAGCATTCTGGATTATGACGGGGACAGTCATCAAAATGACGAACTGCCAAAGGGCCGAGTGCATAAGTATACTTATACTGTGCTCTCAATTTCATTCAGACAGTGTTACTTTCCCATCATTAACACTCCTAAAGGAACATATGATAAATTACATTCAACACAATGGTTTCTAATCATCAGGATGACCAGGCGATTGCGAGACATCAAACTGTCACTACGCCTCCAGCAAGTATGGGAAACGAAAAGAGTGTCCTGCCACGACCCCCAGCGAAATTGAAACTCAGGTTAGTATTGAAGAACTACCTGCTTCAGATCGAACTCACTATTCTGCCCTATCAGATGGGTACATCTACATGGCCTTGGATCTCAAGTCCGATGTTCCTCTGTCTTTCACATCTGAAACCTTCATGGACGATATCCATTGGTGGGTATATAACCCGCCAGTGGAACTCGTATTTGACATTGGAAGTATCGAGGGCTCTGCCAAATATGGTCTTCCAGAACTCGACACACTTCTCACCACCTCCATAATTGGAGCTGATGCCTCACAAGACCAGCTTCGCAGAGCAGTGACAACTCAAAAAAAGTTGGCTGCATTAGCAGCGTTTACAGAGAGTCCAGAAGCATCCAGTTCGCCCAATACCGCTGTCGCAGGACCATCAAGACCAAGACCTCAGGTAAGCAGTGCAGCATATTATCCACCAAGTTTTACTTATTTACTAGAATGTATAGACAAGCGCAAAAGATGAAGACACTTCGAGTAATGAGCAAAATCAACAAACCCGCGTGATCAGCCAAAAATCAATGAAGACAAATATGATCCTCGATTCAGGATACATGTCTGCTGCAGAAAGGTATCATTTGAAATCAAGCTCAGACGACCGCAGCGATACAGCAAGTTGTCCCCATTTGCTAGGTTTAAAAAGTTGCTCAAAAAAAGGGGTATCAAGGACAAATCTGTAATGAATGAGCCTACTAGGTATGGACCTTGACATTGAAAAAAAAAGTCAGTCTTGCTAACCGAGTAAACAGAGAATGTGTTTCTTGTTTGGATGATTTTCCAGAGCGTGAAATGGTTAGTGTGAAATGCCACGGATATTGCAAGGAATGTTTCGAGAGACTAGTGATGTAAGTTGTCTCTGCAAATCCCCATCGATAAGTAGCTAACATGTGACAGTGCTGCCATGGAGACAGAGGCGATATGGCCTATGAAGTGCTGTCTCAAAGATATACCGCATGCAGTCATCATGAAAAATTTCAACGCAAGCCTAGCACAAAAATTCCAAACAAAAGCTTTGGAAAGAAAAGTGCATGTCGGAGATCGAATCTATTGCGTCAAACCAGGATGTGAAACATGGATTCCCAACAATTGCTTTAACAAAATTCTCAAATGCGCATCCTGTCCATCTTGCAAAACAAGAGTTTGCACTGCATGCAGAGATTCATGGCATGTGAATACGGAATGTCCCAAGGATAAAGATTTCCAAGCTACGGTCAGATTAGCAGAGGAGCGAGGGTGGAAAAAATGCTATAATTGCAATGCTTTCGTCGAACTTTACACAGGTTGTCGCCATATGAAATGCCGTTGTAAAGCTGAATGGTGTTACGTTTGTCTTGCCAAATGGATGACTTGTCAGTGTACAGAAACGCAACATTTTGAGATGGTGTTTGACTTAGAACAAAGACTTCGTCAGACACAAGTACCAACAACACCAACAATACCAACTAGGCAAGAGGCAGAACGAATCAGGGGAGAGGCAGAACGCGAGCGAATTGCTGTACAATTGGTTGAAGATTTTGAACGACAACAAGCCGAGGAGCTAGGAAGGGAAACCGAGCGTCGGTTCCAAGAAGAGGAAGATATTCGGCGTCGCCGAGAGGAAACAAGACTTGCAGAAATAGCTCTCACGTTTGAGCAGATAAGAGAGGAGATACAGGTGTTACACTCTCAAAAATACGTCTTGCAATCCGCTCACAAAAGGAGTACCGAATATTACAAGAACGAGAGCTGGAGTTGAGCAATTTACAGCTTCTCCATTCACGCAATATCAACTAATTGGAGATGGAATACAAGAATGAAATATCAAATCAAGAGATGCGTTTCCTGAATGAATACAACGAGCGTGAACGAGAGGAAGTTCGCGTTGAGAAGGAAACTTCAGAGAAGATTGAAGCATTCTGGAAAGACAAACCAGATGCTGTATACAAAATCAAAGCTGCGAAAGTGTCACATCACACAAACTGTATTGCAATGTTCAGGAAATGGGACTTTGACAGGAAAACCGCTTTACAAGAACTCGCCGAAAATTTCGAATCAAAGAAATCATTACAATCCAGGACTCAAACTTCAGATATGGCTGATTTTTCATGGAGAGTACGAAGTGAATGGAGAGACTGGGCAAGACATAAAGTCGCCGAGGTCAAATGGTTCGAGGCTGTCATCACAGAGAGAGAATCTATGTTACAAACTCTAGAGAATCAACAGTGTGCAATGGCTATAGAAGAGTCTGAAACAGGTAGAGCACTTTAGAGTTTATTACTGTTGGTACGAAGGTGGAGGTTTGAGTCCGACATCAATATCATCATATCATATGTCACTACCTGTGCGGGGTGATAGAATTCTGTCCTATTGTTCCGTCACACGTCGTGTTTGAAACATTTGTATCGGAGATCGACACATGATAGTATAGATTCACAGGATGGCATGGGGGCCAATAGGATAGTTTTGGATGACAATTTGTCGAGCATCGGAGATCTGCAGGTCAGAAACCATGTACGGAGACGGAGATTGATGTCATTTTTGGATACATTTCTTGTTATAGTTGTACCATCGTCGTGGAGAGATCGGACGATGTTACGATAAATTTGTTGAAGAAGGTCATAAGTCGTCAAGTGGCATCTTGCACATTTGTACTTTGTATTTCGATGCCTGTTTCTTTGAGGGGTTTAATACGAGTGAGAGTATATATGAGTTAAATAGCCGTTGAATAAGAAATTGCAAGTGAAAGTTTCTTTTCCATTTCATTCTCTTCTCTTCTTTTCATTGACTATCCCCCGCTTAGCAAAAGCCAAGATGGTCCAGTCATTCTTTACATTCTTTTCTTTCCTCGTTTGCGTCAACTCTGCATTGTAAGTTTATCTTTCGCCTCCTCTCCACTACTTAAACAAAATAGCTAATTCTCTCTCACTCATTGTCTAGAATTCCATCCCTAATACTCAACCGCGACGACACACCCAGCTCAGTAGCTCCAGCACCATCACTCCCTTCATGTGCAATCTACTGTATCGCATCTGCAGTTGCCTCGGTTACAACTTGTGACGCTAAGGATTTAGCTTGTCAATGTGATCCGAATAATGCGAGTTTAATTCGAGGAGAAGCGACGACTTGTGTTCTTGGTGCTTGTGGGGCTGAGGGGGCGCTTCGTTAGTATTATCTTCCCTCATACGTTGAAGATTCATGGAGAGAATGAGAGGCGTGTGTTGATGTTTTGTTTTATAGAGGTTCTGAATGATCCTACTGCGGAATGTTCTTCTTTTCTTGCGGCTGGAAGTGCTAGTGCTAGTGCGGTGCTTTCATCAACGGTGCCAACCGTAGTTCCATCCGCGGCTCTTACTTTTGCCTCTGCCGGCACATCAGCATTTCCATCATCACTCCCCACCACTACAGCTTCTCCCCTTGACTCCAGTTTTCCCTCCACAGCTCCATCTTCACTTCCATCATCAGCAGCCCCATCATCCATCCCCTCCTCAACACCAAATACATCATCAAATTCCACATTTATCATCCCAGCTTGTGCAATTGAATGTATTCAAAACGCGATCAAATATACGGATTGTGCACTTGCGAATCTTACTTGCCAATGTGATACGAAGAATGCCGGGGTTATTCAGAGTGCGACTGTTAACTGTGTGTTGGGAAGTTGTGGGGATCAGGGGGATTGGATTGCTGTTGGTTAGTGTGTCTTTTTTTTGGTTGCGGGTTTTCTTTTTGTTGGTGGATGGGGTGAGTATTTTTTTGAATAATTCGTGAAGTACAATACGAACTTTTGGAGCGGTTCCGAAATTCAACTCAGTTCAGAAGAATGAGGGTAAAGATTCTATCTGCCGAACTTTTAAATTGGTGGAGCAGATCTTTTGTTGCATTTCAAAATACGAAATCAAAAAGCTAACTTTGGCATAGACGTTCACAGAGGACAAGTTGACAACTGTACCGCATTATCAGCTCCTGCCGGTCCAAACTCCAATTCCAGTTCATCGTCAATAACTGGCTCAGCAACAGCTAATGCACAAACACAAATAAGTCTCAAAGGCCACCCTTCCGGGGTTTCTACAACAATACATCCATGCGGACCTCCTATTCCCGAATCTTCAACTATATCTACAGGTTTAGGTCCAAGTTCATCAGATCCTTCTGATCCAGGAAATTCGGCATCTTCAACAAATCCAGGTGAAAGCTTTCCTACGGATCCTAGTGGCGATGGAGGAAATGGTCCATCATATTATTCATATCCATCGGGACCAAACCCGACGGATCCAGCTAGTTCACCCACTTCTAGCGGTGGAGATCCATCAGGAGCTAATTCCAACACACCTACTAATCCAGGATCAGCTTCTTCAACTAACGCTAGTGCAGACCCATCTAGAGGTTCTGCATCTACACCGACTAATCCTAGTTCTCCAACAGGTAGTGGTTCTTTCCCATCAGATGGCTCAACACCCACGGATCCGGGATCTGCTTCTTCAACAAAGGCAAGTATAGATCCATCGGGAAGTTCAGGTTCTTCACCAACAACTCCAGGTTCATCTCCCTCAAGCGGTTCTTCAAACCCGACAGATCCACCAGGAAATACCGATCCCTCTGGAGCAGTTTCAAGTACGTACCCTGGAGACCCATCTGGTGCTTCAAGCACACCTCCTGCAGGAAATTGGAATGGCGGTGCTCCAAGTTATGGATTTGGTTATGGTGGTTATTATCCTTCTAGTGCACCTACGCCTACTTGGAGTGGAGGTGATCCAAATAATCCAGAGTCGTCGGGAAGTGCTAGCGGTTCTGTATCTTTATCTTCTTCTGCTACGGGACCGGCTTCTTCGAGTCGTTCTAGTATTATTTCTGGAGGGAATTCTGAGAGTCTGAGTACGATTGGTGGGGATATTTCTTCACCAAGTACGAGTGGTGGTAATTCTTCCCCGCCAAGTACAACCGGCAATGATCCATCATCACCAACAACTTCAGACGACCCAGAAAGTCCGTCAAGCTTTCCATCAGGAACCAATCCCTCTTCAAGCACCAGCTCAAAGAATCCCGCTCCTCCTCCTCCAGGCTACTACGGCTATGGTCCCTGGCCATCACCAACCTCACCCTCAGGTTCAGCAACCTTCACATCACCGTCCACTCCCGCCCTCCCATCCACATCCACATCCAAGAATTCCCCATCCTCACCCCCCTTCCGCCTCACACTTCTCCCATCCCACTACAAATTCCTCACATACATTCTACGGGTTTTTTTCAACCTCTCTCCTCCATCCCCTTATATATCTTCATGGGGCCTTACGACTTATAATCGGGCTTCTGCCTGTATTTTCACTATTACATCTTCCGGTTTACTAGCCTGCGATTCTTCTCCCCAAAATAAATTTCATTATTCGGATAAAATTCTCCACCAACGGACATATTTCGGTGACAAATTTTCCAAAGTCTGGGAGACGGGCTACACGATCCTGAGCACCACGAATAAATTCAGCGATCTGGCAACCAAAGATTTAAACGGAACCTTGGTCGTAGACACCACGAGCGAGTATCCCTATGGAAGTATGTTGAGATTGGTAAATGGGGAGTTTCTAGGCAATGGTATGATTTTTACTTTTAACTTCTTGGACCTTATTTAGGGGTACTGTGAATGGTATACTTATGAATGAAATATAGGTAACCAAGCGCGTTTTTGCACTCAGAGTCAACCTCAACCGGCAGATACATATAAATCTTCCAGCGATGCAGATGTACAGCCAGGATCACAATCACAATCACAAGGTGATGTATTCGAAGAAGGAGTGCCGGTTCGTGCGTATATTAACGGGACGCAAAGATTACCTGTAGGTTGTGAGGAGGTGGAACTTGTCGTTGAATGGGTTGAGAGTGATGGGGTGGGGGAGACGCCCGGGTATTTTTAGATTGGGGGTGGGATTTGTGGGTTGTTTTAGGTGAGGGGGTGAGGGAATGAGGATAAATAGGGGAGAGGGGAGAGGGGAAATGGGAGGGAGAGCGAAGGGGGTGGGAAAATACAGAGGTATACGTGATAGGATGGATATATGGACATTCATTTTGCGGTTTACTTTTCTTTTGGATTGGACTAGAGGAACTTATAATAACATTTAAGTCGAGGTTTGAAGTCCTAGCTAGGATCGTAGTCTGACTCTTCAAAAAGTACAGTGGGATACTTCGATAGTAATACTAATGCGATTGTGGATGTGGATATGCATCGTATAGAACTATGTACCCTTTGTGATATATTCGTTATATCTAAATTACTTATAATAATCTAACCATAGTTTTTATCTCCTTACGAAACTCTTCTTATGAGGGTTTGAATAATTAAGGAATGGGTATTAAAAAAGATAACTTTTGATTTCCAATCATTCGAGTTTATCTGAGATTCAACATAATAAATGAGCGAGAGACCTACGTATAATTTTAGATGTATTCCAAAACACAAACCTTGACTCTTAAAAGATAGATGGAAGAACCGAGAAAATTTATCTCAGCCACAATAAAATCAAATAGAGTAAAGATATATCAAAGTAAAATGCAATTTTGCCCCTGTACCATTCCTTTTTATTCCAAAGTTCCAACGCTATGCTATACCATGGTATCATTTTTCCATTTCCCTATCCTCCCAATGCCCCATTCCTTTTGTATACCTGGTCCAATCCACCTCACATCATGCTATAACCCTCTACACAAATTCAAATCCCTTATATACAAATACGGAAAGCTATATATGTACAATCCCCGCCTCGACATGCTCGGCAGCACGGCGAAAATAAATGTAATATCTGATAATATTCACATTGAATGAAAGTCTCTTTTCTTCATCCCTTTCGTCCCTTTCCCCTTAGAAGATCTCGTATTACGTTTCATAACATCATCCTTCTTTCCCTTAAAACCAGATCTCAATCTTTTCCTAACCATAACTTTTTGGATTTCTGTCATTCTTCGCAGAACCCAAGAATTTTTCTCCTTGTCGAAAAGTGGTTCTTGGACTGTAGTAATTGTAATCATTAGAATAATCTTCGTAGATCCTTTGGGCGAAACGAAAGTTTTGATGATTTTAGTTCTTTGTGTGGTAACTAAGCCTTGGGTGGTGATTGAAGTGTTTGATACTACTGCGGCGCTGGAATTTGGGTTTCTTGTTGGTAGGCGAGTTATTGGATTGTTGGTTCTTGTTCTCGTTGTTGAGAGTGGTGGGAGAGATTGTTGGAAGAGAGTGGAGATGCTTGAGAGATTGATTGGAGGGAGGTTATTATTATTATTACCGTTATTGGTATTGCATGTTATGTTTGTCTCAAGAGCTGGAAGGGTTGAGATATTAGATACATCGGAGGTGGATACAGAAAAGTTTGAAGAAGAAAAAGATAAAGTAGGTGGCTCCATGGGCTTCATGTTTTTAATTTTCGTCGTCTATACAAGAAACTAATCATCAATTTTCGCGCCAACGTTGCAGGTACTGTTCAACAGAACAGTAAAGCGGATTATTTGTGATGATAAAGTCAAAGCTTTGAAAAGTGCAATCGGATCGTTCTGGAGAGTGGGATGATTGAGTGTGAGTGATGGTAGTACTATTATTTTTTCGGAAAGATGGCTTATATGCAAGTCATGCTGAGCCTTACTTGTTTCACAACAAGCATCCAACAAGGCTTTCATAACAGGCGCAATAAAATCTTCATTCCAATTGAGGAATAGCAGCAGAAAAGACCTGAGTACAATCTTTACTCACAAATAAATTGACCTCGGGAGGGAAGATACTGGCCAATGATAACCGTAAAGGAGACCACAAGCGCGGTAGGGAGCGGCTGAAGTACATTGAAAAGCATGGATTGATGCCTGGATATCAATTTGATCTTTTTGTCTGCTGAAAGCAAGCCATGAGAGACCATTAGGAAAATGTTCGGCGCCGTAAACGAGAATGAAAGGGAAAACACGGCAAAATGGTGTCATAAGGTAGATCGGACACTGGCAAAGTCTGGATTTCTCTGATGGATTAATTGACATCAACTTTCGATTTAACATTGAATTAAATACCGATCTTCTTTCAATACCACTTGAATTTGATTTGTCGATCAAATAGCTCGAATGACTGTACAGCGGGGCGTTTAAATCCTCTAGAGCATCGGATTTCCAGACACGGATCACGCACAAACGCGGATGAATATTGAACGAAAGCCCATAAAAGTTTTAGGTTGGAGGCCTTTCAATATGACCGCGTACCCCAACACTCACACTCGCAAGCTCAATCATTAATTCTTTGACCAAAATGGAATACACGGTCTACTTGGGCCTATTTGCGTCTCATTGACTTCAACGAGGTTGCCTCCCATGATTAAAGGCATGCGGGGGAATATTGGTTCGGGACAAAGTTGCCCTTCAAGCCTGATATCAAAATAAACTTCCTTGTAATTGGGATGATTTAGAGATATTTGGTATCGGAAAAGTGTTGATTTTGAACATGGAAAGACAAAGGTAGAGACAAAGGTAGTGTTGTGTTGTAGTGTTGATAATGTTGGAGTCAGACATGATGTTTGAAGAAATGACCAAGGTCACGTGAAGACATTGAGCTAGGACCCGGCAACTTCATGGATATCTTGATTAACTTCAGTCATTTGGTCATTGTTCATTTTACAGCTTCCTCCTGTGAAGATTCCAATATTTGGATTATTCTTATCATGGTCCTTTGCATGGGGAGATCTCGAGTGATTTCTCTCCAGTTTCGTTAGCTTGTCGATACTATACAAATTCTACTCTAACTAGAAAACCCCTTATACCAAGATTGAAGCACAACAACAATGACAGGTCAACAAGATCAGACATTGTTCTTGCAGAACTTGGAGCGGTTGAATTGCTGCGGTAAGACTGCAGACCCTTCTCAGAAGCCGCCAGGAAGATTACAATATTTGGAAAAAGTCAAATCATTTTGGCATACTATATGTGTCCAATCATTTTTCCTTGCTCTAAAACCGCCTAAGATGTTCAAGGAAGCAAGCACGATGAAGTGCAAACATTATGACCATACCCTTTATCTTTTCCCTCCCGAGAACGCAGTCATGTTCAACAAAAACACTACCTCAAAAATCCCACCAAAAGTTGCCAGAATTCAATTTTCACCATGACTCTCTGGGCAGATATTACCATGATATTCCTTGCCATAATTTGCTGCGTCCTTGCTTTCCCCTTTTTTTGTGATCGAGTGGGATGGAGGCCCTTTTTCCTTCCTTCTCCTCCTCCCCCAAGACCATTTGCTCCTGGCAGCGAGGAGCTGCTATTACTGAGAGAACTATTGCTGCCTCCTCCTCCTCCTCCACGACCTTTTGCTCCTGGCAACGAGGAGCTGCAAATACTGAAAGAACTGCGGCCTCCTCCTCCTCCTCCACAACCTTTTGTTTTTGGTAACAAAGAACTGCAAATACTAAAAGAATTGCAGCCTCCTCCTCCTCCTCCACAACCTTTTGCTCCTAGCAACGAAGAGCTGCAAATACTGAAAGAACTGCGGCCTCCTCCTCCTCCTTTGCGATCATTTGCTCCTGACAATGAAGAGCTGCAATTGTTGAGGTTATTGCGGGAGCCTCCACCTCCACCACCTCCTCCACAACCATTTGCTCCCGGTAGCGAGGAGCTACAACTTTTGAGAGATTTGCGGGGGCCTGAACCTTTCTCCCCTTTGACCTACAAGTTTAAAGCCGAACTCATGGCCCGCCTTCGGGCTCATCCAGACACCCACGAGCACCAAAGTTAATTGGAATGAACGAACGAACGAATGAATACTATCATCAACATATTCTTATTAATACTAACATATTTAGCATGATTTGAGCTTGCATCTCGCAACTAGTAGCCTTCGGGTGAATCTACAGTAAGTCATCTCTCTTCATGCTCAAGTGATATTGAAAAGATCGATTTTTCATTTTCATCAAGGCAATCTTGGACCCTTACACCATTTGTATTCTACATCCCTATTTTGCGTTTCTCCTCCTCCATTCTTATCCTGATTATTATTTTCCTTGAGAATCATTAGATCCCGTTTCATTAAATCCCGAGATTCATTACACATCTGAATATAATATTCTAAACCCGCTTGCTTTTCTGGCTTTTCTTGCTCCGCTTGCCTTGCTTGCTCCAGCTGCTTTGCCTGCTTTGCCTGCTCCTTTGCTTGCTCCAACTGCTTTGCCTGCTCCGCCTGCTTTGCCTGCTCCTCCTGCTTTGCTTGCTCCTCCTACTTTGCTTGCTCCAATTGCCTTGCGTGCTCCGCTGCTTGCTTTATTTGCTCCGCCACCTCCTTTGCTTGCTCCGCCGCCTCCTTTGCTTGCTCCGCCGCCTCCTTTGCTTGCTCCGCCGCCTCCTTTGCCTGCTCAGCTGCTTGCTTTGCTTCATCCATTGCTTGTTTCGCTTCCACTGCTTGCTTCACTTGCTTCATTTCGTTCACCCCTTCTCCTGCCTCTCGTGAAATGCCATCTGCAGACGAAGATCCCTCCCCGCCCTTTTTTCCCTCCAACTGTTCTTCCAAAAGTCTAATTTCAGTTTTTTTTCTCTTGATTATAGCTTCGACGTTCTGACGCTCAAGATTTGAATTAAGAGGTACAGGGTAAGAGGGTGGTTCGTCATTTTCGTGAATTCGTTCATCTTCTTGATTTTGATATTGGTGACTGTAGGAAAAATTCAAAATTTGACATGAGGAATAAGATGGAAGTTCATTAGTCTTATTATATGTTTGTAAGGACCGATCCGTATCTTTTTCCGTTCCGTCATTAATATTGAATTGATTTTCGTCAGAATTATTCAAATGTTTATATTTTGCCTTTTGTGCTTTATTTGGATCTAAGATTCGGGCTAATTTGGAGAGTAGTTTGGAAAACATGGCAGTCCCTCTTCTTTGGTTATTCAACAATGATTGTATATGGGTTATGGGTGGTCGAGTATATACGATGCTCGAGTATAATTATGAATCGGGTTTCTATAATCGATAAGAAAATCAAATGCAAAAGGAAAAGGAAAAGGAAAAAGAAGAAGGAAAAGAAAAAGAAAAAGAAACTATACTAGAGTTGAGACTACTTAGTTAGTATGAAATCAACAAGTTATATCAAGATTCTCAGACTTTGCGGGGTATATAAACGAACTTTATTCGATATCCGGCATCCGATATTGATTAATAAGATACCTGTATTTTTTACAATAAAAAATTCCAACAATAGAAACAGGGAACAGAAAGCGAAGAGACCCAAATCTCAACCTCCATGAAAAAAAGAAAAGGAAAACAAGATTTCATATCGTAATCCGACGATATTCAGTAACATTAGCTGAGAAATTCCGGGGGGTTTCTTAACGGAAAGAATAGAGGGAGATATTAGAGAGGCATATTAGAGAGGCGAATCCGAATCCGAATGATGGGGTTGATACTAGGTAATTGGCATCTATAGTGTTTGGTTGTGGAGAGCGTTTAATTTAGGGATAAGAGGAGGAGAGGAGGACTCAGGGGGAGAGGTGATGGACGTTATTTGAGGTGGGTTTAGATTTGGGCTTGGTAAGATAGGAAAGGAGGTGGGCGGGAGATGATAGTAGGTTAACTCATCAGTATGGAATTAAGGACAACAACAACTCCAGCAATATCAACATCTAATACAACGCAAAAACATCAAAAATTAAATCATTATATCAAACTCGAGGACTTAATAATTCAAATTAAACCCCTAGATAAAGCGTATTCAGCACTCAAATAACTTAAATAACTCAAATATGTAATTCAACCCAATACGCCGATACTCATACACTCACTTCGGTACTCACCTATCCACTCACCCACCCACTCACTCATCCATCAACTCCATAATTCTAAATCTCCCGTCCCTTCCTTCCCATCTACCCCCTTATCCACCCCCTTATCATCCACACCTTATCCCGCAAAAAACACGTGAACAATGACGTGTCCTACATCCATAACTCCACTCCCCCATAATCCTGAAACGGGAGATGGATATGTTGCACATCTTATTGTTGCACCGAGTGATGGGATGAACCGGTGCCGGTATAGTGGTGAACCATTGGACTACGGGGTGGACTAGCGAGGTGGCCATGGTGAATTGGCGGTGTGGTGGTGATGATTAATTGGGCGTTGGGTGGAGCTTGCTTGCGTTAAATTTTTTAACTTGGGGGGATTTTAGCCATCTTGGTCGGTAGATTATTTTGGCCTAGAAGGCATATTGAATTTTTGAATTTTGAGATAAGAAGGTTAGATTTAGAAATAATTTGCGCCGGCGGTATAATCTCCTTTGGTGCCTGGGAATGCACCAACTGGTGTTCCATTATCATCTTCATCGGAACTGTCGTTTTCTTCATACGTATCTGCTCGATCTGGGGGTGCTCTCATACTTTCCAAAATTTGGATATCAAGGCTTGGGGGATTATACAATTTCAATGTATGCATTTCCCGTCCTGATGGTAGACTGGAGATGAGGGTACCTATAGAAGGTATAAGTTGTGTACCGATCTACGCTCATTATTAGTATATGGTATGAAGAAATAAAGGGGCTGTGGCGTACAGTATCATTCATCTTCACCCATTTCTTTTCCAACATTTCTAGAACTCTACCTTCTTCCGCTTTCCCTGCATCACTTCCCCAATCCTTTCCTTTCTCTACTCTACGATCCTCTCTTTTCTCTATCCATTCTTTCTTAAACCTTCCGAATCCCATTCCAGAAGGTTTCTTTCCATCATCTCCCACCGCAACCCCTAACTCACTCAAGCCAGCTCTCAACCATCCAATACCATCACCTGTTTTCCCACCTAATTCAGCATCCACACCAAAGAATCTACAAGCTTTTCCTCTTCCAACTCTTCGCAAATCTTCAACATATTTTAATAACTCAGCATCAATCTTTCCCTTTCCTCCATTACCCATCCCACCTAGCATTGCTAATGCATTACCCGCATGTTCAGCAGCAGCGAGACATAATCTTGCAAATAGATGAGCGCGGACTTTTGGCATCTCAGGAGCTTTAATCATCCATTCTTTATCGTTTTTATTGCGATCTTGCTGTACTGCTGTTGGATATGGATCATCTTTGAAAACTGCTAGCAAAGTGCTCTCTGCTAAAGCCAAGCTACTTAAAGCACGGAAAACTGAATTTGAGATATCTGGACAAGGAGATGGGGAAGTAAGAGTTGTCGAGCGGGCGAAAAGATAATTGTGAATTGAGCCAGATAATAATAGTTGTTCTGTAGCAGCTTTAATACATGAGGTTCTTTGATCAGGTGATGGTGATGCCGTAGCTGATGAATAGAGGGGATGTAATGAAGATCGTGAAAGAAGAACATGGGTATAAGCTAGTGTTGAAAGAACAAAATAAATCTCATATTCTAAACTCTGTATCTTTGTTCTTGGGATCTCTCTCCCAGGTATCGGGTGATCTGAAAGAGTTGGACGCCATTCTAAGGTTGGTGTTGAAGTAAGAATTATATCTATATGTTCTGCTCCCGGTTGAGATTGAGAAGATATGCCAGAGTCGAGAGCTAATAGATATGGGATGTAGTTGTTGAGTGCTTGAAAAACGGATGAAAGATTTGAAGATTGTTGTGAAGGAGTAAGTCGTTTGTGTTTCTTCAATGCATCACGAAGAACCCCCCTGTAAGTACTCGCTGCCAAAGGTAGTGATGGATGTGAGTCGCTAGTGAAGTATGTTGAAAACGAAAATGATGATGTTGTAGGAAGCTCGAATGGGAAAGGCATGGCTGGATATCTTGATGCGACTACAGGATGCCCTTGACGCGTGAAGACCAAGATCGTTATATGTGCTTTCACTTCCGAGGCCTATAATGAGTATTCGAAGACGGTAGGAATCTTTATTGTTCGGATGGTAGTTTCTATGAATTGGAATAGAGTGGCTGCTTGGAAGCTTTTCCCAATAAGCTTGACTGTTTGCGGCACAAAAGTGAGGATATAAATTGGCAAAGTGAGTAAGCAACGGTATGTTGAAATGTGATGAACATTGAACATACGTCCCGTGATCCCGTGCTTCTTTTTGGATTTGGCGGGGCAATGATATTGACTGCATTCAAGGCTTTTCAGAATCACCGTAGCTAGAACACCAGAACTATCACTTTGCTTTGTCCCACCAAATCTAATCTAGAACTATTCGATTCATTTATCTCTCTCTACGTCATCTTCGTTATGAGAAATGTCACTGGCCATTGGGCAAGGTAGGTGATTTAATCTATCAAGTAGTAAGGAAACGACCAAGCATTAACTATTTTATTGATTCACTGACAACCAAATTTCAACCAAATCATTGCAAATCATTGAACAATTAATACTCTGAAATATTTTCGAATATCGAATACACAAAGACCGAGCATTTATTCAGCTCAATCCACTCAGTTCACCATGTCCGCATCACAAAATCAATCCTCCCTCAACTCAACCCCCGCTGGTACAACCTTTGGTCCCAACTCCGGTGTACCATCCTCAACGGCAACTCCTGGGATGTCAGCAGGATCAGCTACAGCAATGGGTCATGGCGATCATCCAAAAGACAACGCAGACGACAGTAATGCCAAACTACCGGGTTCCAAATACGGACCTCAACAAGAAGATTTAGATGGAGAGCAAATGAGGCCGTCAGGCGAAGGAGAAGTGATGGCTGCCCAATTCGATAAGAAGAATGCTGGATGGGGTGAGGAGGGTAGTTATACAAGTGATTTGGATAGAAAAAAGGCAGAGCAGAAGGAGGCTAGAGAAAATATCAAAAGTCAACGTGCTCAAGGTCTAGATGTTGATGGAGGTGGTGGCGGAAGGCTCGCGAATGAGAACTTGGGATCTGTTTGAGCTTGAATAGTACGGTGGAGATCCCGAATTCAGACCTAATATCATTGTGGTGGTTTGCCATGATTCACCGATCCATATGGCGGCCATTGATTATATCTGTTAAATAACCCAAACTCCGTCGCCATGCCCAAAAATCAAAATATTCATTCCCTTTTGGAATTAAAAGTCCATATTTTCCATAACTTGATCCCCAACCGAACTTAAGGCTGAAGATGCCTCTCTTGAAGAAGGTGTTTCCATTATCTGTTTTGGTATTGATTTCAATCGATCTGACCATTCCTTCACACTTGTAATTTCTCCTCCTTCAACCTTCACTAATCGAGGTTCGGCAGGTCTTCCTAATAATGTCCCATGATATCGTGTATCTTCATCTGTCGTGTTATGTTTCTTTTTAAGAGCTATATTCTAGTCAATGCCCGTCCAGACTCGTAAAGGAGCAGAGAAGAAAAGAGGTAAAACATACCAGTCAAATAATCCTCCCCTCCATCCGCCAGCGCAATCCTTCTAATCTCTTTATTTGCCTCCCCCATTGCCCACGCTAAAAACTCTTCTACACCCCTCGTATCCTCCTCGCCGTAAAAGTCCTGTTCCTCTATGGCTTTCTCCGGCATAAGAGCTCCACAATCTTGCATGGCCATTCGCACATCCTGAATTTTTATGTCGAGATCGGCATGATTTAAATCGGCATGCGCTGCTGTTGATTGTGCGAGTATATACATATATCGAGCAGCTAAGTCGGTAACAGTATCAAGAACTGAGGAACGAGTTGAGTGATAACCTGCTGCGCGGAGAATATGTAGAATGCATGGTCGAAGGAGGGCATGATGAAGAGCTTGAGGTGTTGCCATGTTAGGTTCTGGGATTTTTATGACGAAGAAGTCTAAGTTAAGGTGTTGAAAAGATGGATGATACCATGGTCGTATATTGTGGAAAATAAAGATTTAATCCAATAGATTATTCTTTATGATTCTCTATATCTGTTAAACATGAATGCGAATTTGAATTTCAGTTTGTCGCATAAAATTGGAAAACGCGATTGCGCGATTGTGTGACAAGGTTTCCGTATATTTCTTCCACTCGATGAGTTAGTTCTACATGTAAATTCCATACGACACACAACATACAACACTTTACACTTCGCACGTGTTCCTCATTGTTTGCGATTTTGCAAAAATCTACTCCCACCATTATTGCGACACGAATATTCAGTTTATGAGAAAGTTTACAACCTACAAGAACAATCCGCCAAAATGAGCGGCCCATTGAAATTGAAGTTGAGTCTCAAGACAAATGGAGGAACGAATCCATCATCTGGACCTCCTACACCTACTCCTACCACACCATCACTTCTCACACCTGGTGGATCCAAACCAAAATTAAAATTCAGCAGTAAATCTGCGACATCACCACCTCTTCCACCCGACCCATTTCAACCAAAACCTACCAAAGCAGGACGAGCACCTAAACCCACAAAGAAACTCACGGAATCGCGCAAGAGAGTTAAAGAAGAGGATGACAGTGGCGAAGAAAGTATCTCTGTTATACCACGGAAACCAAACATTCAAGATGAACCTGCGAAGAAGAAAGTTAAGATTAGTCTTAAACCCAAAACTGCTTCTATGGGTGGTATTCCTGGGCTTCCAATTCCAAAGACGCCGGTTATTATTAAGGCTAAAATGAAGGGCAAACCGCCCAAGCGACCTCTTGGAGAAGGGTATGATTCTGAAGCTAGTGATACGGAGAAAGATCCATCCATTGAAGAATCCTTCATTTTTCGAATGCTTCCCGGTGACGATTGCGACTACTTACGAACCTGTATTGCCGAGAAAAAGATTGGAGTCAATCCAAAGGTTGGAGGGGCAGATATTCAAATGAAGTTCTTCCAAGCAGAAGGAAGACGAGCTGCTGTTATTATTCGTGGAAATATTTATGCAGCTACTCTTGTCGACCTGCCATGTATCATTGAAGGAATGAAGAGTTGGGATAAAAGAGGATGGTGGAAAAGTACCGATATTTGTCAAATGCTTTGGATTTATCAAAAAGTTGCATATGAAGATGAGGCAAAGACTGCTCTTTTACCCTCAATCATCGACCCACAAACTTTCCAATATCCACATGGTCTTACCCCCCCTATGCATTTAGCACGAAAGAGACGTTTCAGAAAACGTATTAGCAGGACCGCAATCGAAGCTGTAGAAGAAGCCGTTGAAAAACTTCTTGAAGAGGATCGAAAGGCAGTATCTTCAGAATATAAAGTTATTTCACCTGAAAGAGAACAAAGTAGCCAAGTGTTCAGTCCAGGAAGTTATGGTGACGAAGGAGAAGACCGATACTCAGAAGATGAAGATGCCGAAGGCGAAGCCGATGATGGTGGTTATTTCTCTCACATAAATGGCGAAGGCCACGCATCTGGTGATGAAATGGGCGGAGATCTCGAAGCCGATCTCGCAGCAGAAATGGAAGCCGAATTAGAAGCCGGAGCAGACTTTGAAGATATAGCCGCAACACCCATGTCCATGTCGGGTGTAGCAGCCACACCAATGCTTCAAAGCGACACACCAGCCCCCAACGAAGAATACGATAGCGGCGATGAATCTATCGAAGAGGGTGAAAGTGCAGATGAAGGAAGTGAAGCAGATGAGGTTTCCGATGATGAAAAAGCACGATTGGCTCAACTTCAAGAAGCGAAGGAAGATATCGTCGATTTGGAAAAACAAATCGAAGCTCTACAGGCTCAATTGGCGGCCCAGAATAATCCAATTCTTCGTAGGAGAATCGAAGATAAATCGAGGAAACTCAAGGCGGAATTAGATATTAAGAAATCGAGTATTGGGGAGGCGGAGGATGATTAGACCTTTTTTCTTCAAATTTTTTGAGTTGTAGAATATGGGATGGGGCCGGAAGTGTATATTAGGCGTTTTTTTATTTGTTTCTTTTCCGCAATAGATTTTCAGGCGGAATCGAAGGAATTTATGGCGCTGGCTGGTGGTTTGCTATACTACGTTGGTCTGGACAAACGGATGGCGTTGCGTTGCATTGCATTGGGTGGGTATTGGGTTGGGCTGGGTTGGGAATGGATGGATGAATGGATGATGGACAGGAAGGAATAACTACCTAGTACCTACCTATCTACCCACCCAAGGAGCATCAAATTCGGAGTTATGTGGTTTTCCAAATCAGAGGTAAAGGTAAAAGTGTATTCAAGGTCGAGGAAATTTGTCATGCGCTATGAACTACTTCAAGCTACATACATACATACATACATACATACATACCTAATAGTAGGTAGGAAAAAGTAGCGAGCTTCATATTCAATAAATATGAATATGAATATAGATATAAACACGGACATTAATATAATGATACTCGAGAATAGTATGCATTTATACAGTTGTGATATAAATTTACATTCCTTCCTCGTTCCTGGTGCCGTGTGAGGATGGCTCTACTTTTTCTTTCTACATTGTTGGTGTTTCCTCTTCTTGTTTTTTTTGTATCTTCCTCTCTGCTGTGTTGTGTGTTGTGTGTAGTATCTTATATAAGAACCTCTCATCTCATGAGACAGCGCCCCGATACTAAAGCCGTTGCAAGCATTCGGAGACTCGAATTGAGTCAAATGCGCAATGCAATGCCTGTAGTAGAACTTCCAACTTCCAATTCCTCGTCCCTTTCATCTGCTCCATTCCATCAATCTCCTCTATCCCCCCGAAACCCCAAGTCAAACCCCAAGTCAAAACCCAATTCAACATCCACATCTACATCCCCTTCAAATAATTGCCCTCCTTAATCTTCGCCCTTCTCTCCTTCCTCATCGCCCTCACCAATTCCGCTCTCTGCTCAAGCGCTTCTTCACCGGATATAGCTAAATCAATCGATTGTTGTTGGAAGGGGACCTTGACTTCGAGGAGCGATGTGTCTCCGGATAGGAGAGCGCGTTCTTCGGCTTTGCGACGGGCTTTTGCTGCTGCGCGGCGTAGTTTTTTGGATTTGGCTTACTTTGTTAGTGTGAAATATGAAAAGGGGAAAACGATGGGGATTGAATGGAAGGGGGGATTTTGGAAATTGGGAAAAAGAGGATAAAAAGTAGAAAAAATTAAACATACAAAACTCATCACCGCCCGCATCCCCCGTCCCCTCCACCATCTTCTTCTCATCCAAGCACCTCCACAGCCACTCTGGATATTCTTCTTCCTTAAGCGCTACCGGATCATCGCGTCCTTTGAGATAATTTAATCCTTTTAATATTGTGCCGGCGGGGATACTGGATGTGGGTATTGGAGCTATTCTCTTCTGGGAGGGGGAGGAAGAGATGCCAAGCGCGGCTGGGGAGGGAGATAAGGGTGTGGAGAAGGGCTGCGCGGCGCCGGTGGATGTTGCGGTGGGAGGAGAAACGGTTCGAGGGG
>NGKH01000011.1:380523-451785 GCA_002162575.1 Sclerotinia glacialis | reverse complement strand
ATCAAATCAATATTTTTTTATATTTTTATTTTGAATTATAATAATCTTGATATTTATATACTAATTATGAAAATAAATATAATCGAATCGGTTTTTCGAATTGAATATATTATGAATCTATTGATTGTATTAATAATATTAAAGGTATATTATCGATCAATGATTGAGATCAAAATGGATATTGGAATGGATATCGGAATAGGTATAAAATTGATTAGAATTAAACTTTTAAAAGTTTAAAAACTATTCCTAAATATACAGAATTATTCAGGATTATTCAGGATTATTCAGGAATAGATAGGAGTTGAGGAATTGGGGATAATTGATAAATAATAAAAAGGATATATTTTCGAGATTAAATATCTGAAATATAAGATTTATAGATTCTCAAATTTTTATTTTGAAACATTTTACTTTTTCGAAATCAACAATTATAATTTTTTTCGAAAAATCGATTGATATCTTGAAAATCATATAGATTAAGATATCTTCAAGGAATATATAGATTTATCAAAAAGAGTTGTGATTGTTGATTTCGAAAAAGTAAAATACTTAGAATATTAAAATATTATATTTTGAAAATTTTATTTTTAATTTTTAATAATGTATATATTTCTGATTCAATAATAATATAATAATATAATATATATAAAAATGAAAAAAAAAAAATCATATCTATTTATTGAATCTATATTGAAATTATATAATTATTGATAGATTTTTAATATATTAAATAATTATTGAATATAAATCGAAATGTTATATTTTATATTAAAACAATGTTTAAAATGTTTCAGACCCTTCGGAGATTTTATAGTGTTACCCCATATATCTCTTATTGGTCGGTTTATAGGTTTTAGGATTATATAATCTCCGAAGGGTCTGAGGATGAGATAACTGCGCGTTGGTAAAGGATAATGCGTTCGGAGCGGTTCGCACCACGTGACCGTAGGTTTCATGGAGTGAGGCGATTTTTTGGGGTAGCGTGCCACGGAGAACGTAATAGATGCTGAAGATTTGACTCGAGGCGAAGAGTTTGGGGCCGGGAAATTGGGAGAGTGGATGAAAATATAGATTGTATATTATGGTGCTGAGAGCATACAGAATTGTCTGGGGATTGTTAGTTTGTGCTTGAGACGGGGAAATGGATAACATACTGCGATGAATGCGAAAGTAGTCAGTTGGAGAATCTTATGAGATGCACTCCCGAAAATGAGATCAGAATCCATGATTGTCAAGTGAACAATCAAGAATTACAGAATTACTTTTGAGAAGTATCATCTTGAGGTACTGACGTGGTGTTATTGAAGCGTTGTCAAATGTACAAATATAAGTGGAGGGATGTAACATTCGTATTCTATACTTAGATAGTGGGAGAGAGGGGTAAAATTATATATATATATATACTATCCAATCAAACAAATCTATTATCCAGTCCAGTATCAAATGGCCATTTGAGTCATGCTCCAAGATTAATATATTAATATATTGATACATTATACATTGAGAATATATTCTAGATAATACCTTACACATTTTTAGACACGACTTCACACGACTTCACACAAAAGTTGACAAGCAATCCTATGTTACGATTGTTACTATTGCGTCAGTTAAATACTAGTATAGATAGATAATAATCACCCAAGTGATCACCCTCAAATTTCCATACTATGGTGTAAAGAACCCCCGACGTCAATTTTGTCCATAACCACTGGAGAGGACCAAGTTTTTAATTTTGGGGAAAATCTACATCAATCATATTAGCAACCGCATCATCCATCAAGCGATGAGGAGAAAAATAAGAAGAAAAAAGAGGCCAGGAAAAAACTTACAGGAGTACCGAAACCCGAGGCCGCATCCCAACCAGCCGTTGCGGGAAATCCATCAGTACCACAACCACTGGAGCTTCCACTCGTGATATCGGTGAAAGCTTTATAACCCTTCTTGTATAACCAAGGGTTTAACCAACCCAAAGTTGGCTTTCCTGCTGCGATCAACGCATCGTTAATCAAAGCGAGGATAGCAGAAGCGGTAGGAGTAGCTGCCGAAGTTCCATCGAGATGAACGAGGGTGCCATTCCAGACAGTAATGTATGCGTATCCTTGAGCGGCGATATCAGGGAATGCACGACCGGTTGCATTGAAGTACTTGGTGATGTTCTTGGGTAGGGAGGCGAGATATGGTTTGACGGCTGCGTCTTGCCAAGAAGGACGAGGGAAGTAGCGGGAAAATCCACCGCCGGAAACGTATCCATTTCTGGCATCGGAGGCGACAACTTCTGGGTTGATGAATTTTGTTCCTCCAACTGATGTGACGTAAGGACATGTAGAAGGAAACATGGCGAGGAAAGTCGTGCTATTGTCGACATTCGAAATACATGTACCATCTGATCCTACACCATTATCTCCCGATCCGAAGAGAACGGAAACACCTCTTGCACCCAATTGGGCAAATCCTTTACAGACGGAAACGGCATAAGAGTATGGGACTGTTTGTTCAGTATCTTGATATGAGTTGCTGACTACTCCGGGAAGATCTTTGTCTTTTTGATCGAGCATGTATTGTAACCATGTAAGATATGGTTCATTAGTATCAGTAGGAGTTTGCGAATCCGGGGTAAAAGGAGGGGAACCACCGGTCGTATAAGCGATCAATGGAGTTGGATAACCGATTCCCAACATAGTTTCCGAATCCAAATTTCCCTCAAGATCTTTGCCAGCTGTGAGTTCTGTGGCATTTTCTTGTCCTTGTTCGTCATTACCCCCGTTAATAATTTGAACTTCAAAACTGTATGCTGCTGAAGCTGCTTCAGGTCTATATTGTTCAAGGAAAAGTTTGGTATCAGATCGGTTATTGGACTCTCCGAGGTAGTCTGTAAGAGCCATCTTATTTTTGTGGGCAGCTTGAACAGTGTAGTTTATGGTACCGTAAAGAGTTCGAAGACAAAGTGGAGTTACAGATGAGACATTGCAAACATCGGCCGCAGTTTGTCCAACGGTAGGAGGTTTGTAGTTCGATGGTGCTAAAGCTTCGTATTCTGTGACTTCGCCGACTTTCTTCATTGTCTTTGCTACAGCGCGTGGTCTGAAGAAAGAATTGGTGGGTTGAATTGTTTCGATGTGGTCATGGAGGTGAAGAGGTAAAGACCATTCTGGGGTACGAACTATGTATTCTCCATCTTCGTGCTGATAGGTTGAATATTCGGTATCTAAAAGACTTTCGATATCTTCAATGGGGATGGTGATTTTGATCCAGTCTTTAGCAGGACTGTATTCAAGGGATCCGGCCTCGATATTATTGTCTTGAAGCCATTCGTGGACGAGGTTATAAGTTTCATCGGTAGGCTTGATAAGATCGTTCACCTCATCAGCACTGAGATGTTGGCCGTATCTGTGATGAGAAGGATCGGAGACTATAGGATTTCATTAGTCAAATTCCCAACTCAATTGCTCTGAGGGTTTTCAATATTCCAGACGGTTGAATACGCTCTACTGTACATACCTTCATAAAGATGCCTTTCCAATTCATCAAATTGACCTTGCCTCAACCCAATTTGAAGATTAATCAAACGGCCCTTAGCCGCAGGTCCCACTCTCTGCCACTGAGAAGGAGGATAATGAGTTTCCTTCACGGCATACGGTGTACGAGCCTTGATAGGTGAGCTGGACACCAAACCAACAGCCAAGAATGCCGTGAGAGTAATAATTGAAGTCACCATGATTATCTGAACGGAGGTAAAGAGAAAAAACCTATCAAGATCTGAGATGGGGAATGAGGGATCATATTTATTCCCAAAAGAACGAGGCAGGTTACTTGGTACTTCCTACTACGGAGTACTTCATCTAGCTCTAGCTTTGTATTCACTAGGATACAACATCATACATAACTCCGTACATGAAAGATCAGGGGACAATAAGTCACAATACGAATAGCATTTCCCCACTTTCATGTTCTACCACACCTTATCAAGAAGATGCGTTGGTATCGTCAACCAACCTTCCCTATGTAGTATCGTGTCAGGTCAGGCACGGTGTGGATAAATGGAGCGACGGAAGATTTCCCCATCTTTTCAATCTTCATTTGGAAGGTCGATAAGTGACCGCTGCTGTGTAAGCCTACGATGGCTCGGGTGGACTAGATCAGAGTTATTATTACATGCTTCAATATCAATATCAATATCAATATGTCATAGACTCATTATTAATATAATATATTCGACATTAATTGTGGTTGATTGGTTGGTTGTAATTGCAATTGGCCTTGATCTTGTTCCTGTCCTGTACCTACTAATCCGTAGATAAGCTTACTCGGGCTTGGCTTAAGGTCGATCATTGACGTTAATTACTAATAAAATCATTTTTTCTAATAGTTATCATACATAATATTATCATTATTCTTTTGTAAATATATATCTTCATTCGAGAGAGAGAAACTTTGAAGATGGTTCCTAGATGTCAATTAGATTATGGGACGACTCACAACCGAGGTCTTATTATTTGCTATGTTACATCTTGGCACTTTTTCTAATTTCTAACTCAAAGTCTTCCTAACTCAAAGCCTTTCTAACTCAAAGCCCTGGAATGTTGTATTTACCAGGTCTAAAGTTAAAAGCCTCCATGATAATTAACCTCACAGACAACTGATATTCTAGCCCCTCAATTCAACCTGCATTGAAACTTAATAGAGGTCAGTGAAATTGCCATTTCAATGCTTCCCAAGCTACTCATGCTACTCACTCATGCTAACCATATGATTGAAAAATCACAGTAACATTCCCATCACAATGGCACTCACCAAAATCCTCCGATTCCTCCCCAACATCTTCGGAACCATTTTCATCATCTTCGGCATCAATGCTCTCATCCGGCCCTCGCACGCCCTGACATTCTACAAGCCCTTCTCCTTACCCAGAGATGCTTCCGATGCTGCACTTGTCGAGGCTCTTATGACTATCTACGGAGCGAGAGATATCTTTATGGGTCTCACCATGTATGCCGCTTCCTATTATCGACATTATAAAATATTGGGATGCATAGTGATGGCTGGTAGTGGTGTGGCGTTTGTGGATGGTTGGGTTTGCTACAGGGCTGGAGGGGGACAGGGAGATCATTGGGGTTATGCTCCTGTACATATGATTGTGGGAATTTTGTTGCTTTTGGGGTATTGAGTAGAGTCTTGATTTTCTCGGTCAATTTGAGAATTTATGATAAATCTTCGGTGCGGAAGAAGAGTACAGTGCCGTCTTTAATGTAATGTAGTATCATATCTAGCTGTGGCTGCCCTCCATGATACTAGAGCTGTTCAGACACATCTCTTAGTTGAATATGTCAATTTCATTCTGTAATCTAGTATATTCGAAATAAGTCATGTTGATTTCGTAATATCAATGTTGCGTAATGGCCTGGAACATATTAAAATTCGAATCTTTGAAAATGCTTGCAACGTTTTGATAGATTTATTGTTTTGAATAAAGTAAAGATTTAATGATTTTATTTTCCTAAATCCTTTATTGTTGAATCGTAGTCTGAATTGCATTACTCTAGATACAACAACGCTACCCCTTTATGATTATATAATAGAGATGGGCTAGATCCAAACTTAACCTAGAGGGATTGCAATGAGAGATGGAGAGTATGAGTCGAGCGTAGAAGATCAAAGTAGTGGAAAAAGATTTTGGACTTAATATACTCAGTCCGAGATCTATGTGACTTTACCAGATGCTTTATGCCTGCTGAAGTACCGGTATATCTCTCATCCGCATCCGCAGTTTTATTCATGATTGAATATCGAGTATTAATGAGAGTTCTTTCTACCTAGGTAAGGCTTTTCCGAAAAAAGATACTAGGTACACAAAGGATACTATGCAAGTAGGACAAAAATGGAAACCTGGAAACCAACAACAATAATGATCAATGAACCCTAGACCTACGACATTGATGCAGGTTGACATCTATTGCCCTTACGATTTATCATTGGGGAAATCATTGCCTCATATTCCTTTGTTTTCTTATCTCGCAGTTCATTCCGTGCTTTGAGAGACGGTGATGTGCTGCCTACATCCACTGAAAGAGGAGGATAATGATTCGTCCAATAACCCTCATGATTTTCTGCCCATTTCACCTCCGGGTCCCCCTTTTTTGGTGTAACATATGCTACAAATCCACTCTTAGTCTGTAGAACCCGGGATTCATAAAACCATTCGGAATGCCAATTATGCCATTCTGTACACATTCCTGAAATGTGACGACATTTAAGACCAAACTGTCCCACGAGAACCTAAGGAAAACTTAGTTTAAGGACGAAAGATGGAATTATGGAATAATCGAATAACTTACACTGTTCACCATCTTGATTGTATCTGGGTCTTGCGTTCGGCTTAAAGCAAATTCTAGCCACTTGAAATTAGAACGCCAATTACTACATGGGGATTGTAAAGCTCTTTGAACGTGCTCTTCGAAACTATATTCGAAATTTGGAGCCCAATAAGTCATCATGTGTTTGCAATGGGAGAAATCTTCGAAATATACAGCCTCTGTACCATCGCGATATTCGACCTTGGCATGAATTTGACCCGATGGTGGTCCCATCCATGCATCCCATTCAGCATAGAAGAGCGCGTAGACACGTTGAGGAGCGTTCATATTGGAGAAGGGCATGGCTGATAGAAAAGTTGGTGTATATTGTGGTAGAAAGCTCTTGATAGTGGATGCTGTGTTGAACATTATTCGCAACAGCGGGACTGATATACTTTCCTTGGGATCAACTTCCTCCGGGCAGCTTTTGTAATATTTGATGTCATCTTCCGTTACTAGTTTGCGAGGACATGTACAGTCGCACTTGGTGTCTGCGAAGGCTGGCATAGCGAGTATCTTGTCTTTTACTATGATGGTTTGTTCCCAAGGATAGCCAAAATTTTCTATCAAACATAACTCCACGTTACACTCGTCAAGTGCCGACGGCCAACGTTTGTTTATGACGAGATGATTCCATATTTCGTTGGAGTTTAGTGTAGGTTGTTTTGAACGCAGTTGTCTGATGGCCCCAATCAGGTTTTTGTCATTGAAATGCATATTTTTCCGACACGATGAATATTTATCCGTTAAAGACAACGAGATGATCGATGGGAAAGGGTTCGTTGTGATCAGACAGTGCTTCATATGTGAAGAAGGTGAATAATAAGGAATATATTATCATGAGAAAGACTCGGTCGAGTATGACTGTGTACCAAAGGAAGGAGCGATGATACTTTATCGTTTCAGGGCCCGGAGCTAACTTCAAATTTCGCATCGAAGAGTCTGTATATTACTATACGTTCGGTTGGATGAAATCACGTCTGTATATCTTCATGCTGTACGCATTGTACATTGAAAGCTCCCAAGTTTTGATATGAAATCAAACAGCGCGTCAGATTCTTTGAGATATAGGTAATTCATGTGATGAGAGGGTAGGGGGTAGCGGCTATCTTACACAAGTTGTGATTTTGTAAGAAAGGTAAAGCCATTTTGATCATATCAAAAGTAATCGAAATGGGATAGTACCTTCCAAACATCAACTATGGTATTCTCAAAAGGCTAAAATCAGCCATCTGACACATCCCATTGTCAGTCTGATTGTCGCCCAGAAGGCGCTTTGTTTGGCAGGTTTATCTTCAACGAGCGAGACGAGGAAACCTCAAATGGATATATACGACATCACACTTGCGATGAAGGTATTGCGAGTACGATAATATATAAACATTGAGCCAGTACCAATAGTTGTCCACGGGGAAGAGTGATTTACTATGATATACTTCATCATGCGTCTTGAATGTGAGGTCAAGGAATTGCTTCTGATGCTAAACTAAGGGTTCACGACATCCAAAGCTAGCGGCCGCTGTGGTAACCTTGATCCCTTGAACTTCAAATTATACCCCTTCATTTCCACAACACAACCTCGAACCAACAATAGCCTCATGAAGGCGACGTCGAGTTGGATGGAATCTCGGAATGGAATGAGTTCATATCTAATTTCTCACCTGTGGTTCTTTGCACATTCATATGATGTCTTTCTACCTCGGCACTGTAGTGGCAGAATTGGTAAGAATGCAAACTCGTTACTTGTCTCACCACAAGTCAGACCACTTATTGCAGAGAAGCAGAGAAGCAGAGAAACGAGCAGATTTATAGAATGAAGGTAGGTAGGAGGCACACGTTTGGGCTCGGAATATAAGAACAAAGCTCCTGTCTATTTCCAAAGAATGCTAAACTACAGTTCATTCCTATGCGATATCAAACAAACATTGAAACTTCAGCGATAGCTACCATCATTTCCGCTCCCAATATAAAAGAAGAAACAAAAAATCATCCCGCGGACTTCGACGAAAGCGCAAAATGATATTATTCGAGACAGATACCTCAGTTTTTGAATTGATGTGGGATCTCGGTCTTGCATTCTTTATTATTCGCAATGCATTCACATATTTTATACTCACATATATATCGTCCATCTTCTTATCATATATCAGATTAAATCGACTTGTACCATACAACCATCTCACAGCACCGGCACGAGAACTCATCGCTTTTCCAATATATATTCTTACCGTGGCATTATGGGCGAGGACTGTGATTGTATACCAAGACATTCCACGCGTACCAGGATTTAGGATAGCAATTGGTTTGGTGGCCGGGTTGTTCATGGTGATTGCGGAGTTAATAGGGGGTTTCGTATTATGGGAGGAGGGGTACAAGGAGTGGATATGGGAGACGGATTTACTTGGCGCGTTGTTGGGGATATTCTCATTGATGTTGTTGGAGGGGATGCCATGGATATTGATGGTGCTTGAAAAGATTGAGGTGGGCGAGGCTACTCATGACCACGGGCAAAAGTCGATTACAAGTGTTGTGTAAGTGATATTTTTTTGGGTTCGGAATTGTGATTGTGAAAATTGGCTGATCCTCTCTAGGCCAATGATCGGAATGACGGAGAAGGTAAAAATCGAAGACAAGACGACAAATTGAGGTTGTGGCATATAACTTTTGTGATATATATTTTTGGTTATACTTTCGGGAGGGTTAGGGAACATTGTGTATCGATTAGTTTTCAATTAGTGAATAATCACACCAAGCCAAACCTGTATTTAGTTCATACCTTCAGTTCTTCTCAAGATACTTTCTTCCAACTCTGCAAACATGGCTCACTGCGAAAACGTTCTTCATACCAATTATGTTTCTGATAGCTTTGGCACAAGCATTTTGAAAAGCACCGCAAACCGAAAGCATTGCAGTCAATGCCATAATTCTTATGAAAGAACTGCGTGTTTTTGAGTTTGCTTATACATCAACACACTTGATATAACCACAAACTAAGATCTAGTCCCATATTTTGTGTCTCGACATGATTCTCAATCCCTGGTATGCATCCGCGGTGTGTAATCCAATCTCACAATGTGCTTTCTGCTGAGGATGGTGCCTTGGTGGCCGGCATTGAATCTCTTCACCTTTTAGACAGTCTATCATTTTAAGCCTTCTAGATGGCATTGAAGGGATGTTTAGATTTTTTTTAATGAGTTTGGAGAACTTCGTTATTTAGTATGCAACTAAATGGAGCTACTGGATTCATACGCACGTAAAACTGTAATCGGTGGTTTAGAACATCCGGAATTCTGCTGCACTCCTGGATACTGCCAATGTTTTGAAAGATCTTTTTTGACACAATGAACCGCATCTCCGGTTGAAATGTTTCTTACGCCCCTGGACGTTCATGCAGAAATTGTACACAGTGTATTGTTCAAGAGCCCTGGCCTTGTCAACGTCTGGTTTTAGTTTCGTAGAAATTAATTGACACTTTTTTGGCCATCACGCAGAATAACTAGTTCCTTCTCGGAAGTGGTTGTGGCTCTACAATCTTTCTATCCACCGGTCTCCTCGCAATTATATATTGCTGCTTCTCCGGCTCGCACTTTTCATTGTCCGGTTGAAACTCATCAATAGTCTCATTCACAATCTCCAACCCCATACTCGTCAAGAAATTCCGTTGTCCTTGCTCACTCATCATAAAAGTCGGAAGTGGTTCCCCCATAAACGGTGCACTGTAATCCTCCACATACGTCCTCGTTTCATCATATGCGTTATCCTCCTCTTTAACATATGTATCGCTCGGCATTTGACCAAACACAAATATCCCCCCCGGTTCTAGTGCACAAACGTATTTGTACACTGCTGCATGGACCGCCGCATAGGAAAGTTGAAGATGTGCAAATATCATAAAGACTCCCGAAAACGTATCTTCGACTTTATATTGCACCATATCCGACACGGAGAAAGTACCCTTGACTCTTTGGCGAGCGAACTCGACCATCTTAGGTGCAATATCAAAACCGACGACTCCCAGACCGGCTGTAGCTAACAGCTCTGAAACCGGTACCCCGGTGCCACATCCTACATCGAGAACTTTTGATGCGGGGTGGAGTAACTTTATTGCCTTTTTGATGGCGGCGATCTTGAATGGGTTGTTGCGATAAGCTTTTTCGTATTCGATGTTGAGCGCGTCGAAAGTGTCATGGCCAGCTTGAGACCCTGTTGTTACGGCTGTCATGGCTAAAGCTCAAGAACTCTGTGTAGGTCTAGGGGATAGAGTCTCGATAAGGTCTAATGTTGTCTTGCTTGGAGCTCAACGGCTCAAGGGCTGCACCGTCCTATCAAGATGTGTGGAAGAACAAGGATTTGTTGATTGTGTTGATAAGGATTCGATGCAACGTGCTATGAGATTCATCAATATCAGATTTTAAAAATAACAGCATGTGAACTTGAGCTGAATGTCTCATGCAATTTTTCGATAAAAAGCAACAATTAATCTCTGCGGGCAGACGTCTAGGCCCTACGCTAAGGTGAAAATTAAATATATATCCTGGTATCTTATTGCATCTCGCTAGAGTATTCGAGGGGATTTATGCGAGGGGGAACTGAACAAATTAGACCTGATCCAAGGTAGGAGGGAGGGAAATAAATTAGAATAGAAAAAAGCATTTTCCAAGTTTGAAATTGGTCAGACATGTATAAGTCGCGGGATATTCCATTCAACTTTCAAGTCGAAGATATGTCGGAAAGTCGGAAAGTCGGAGAAGTTCTTTAGAATTCTAGTCTCTAAGATTTCGAGGTTCGTTTTTTAATGTAAAAATCAATAACCGTTTATATGTTCTCATTCTGGAATTTGAAGGTAAAAGTTTCCAATCACAAAGGATGCGAGCTCCGTCGACAAGGGTCAAAGTGGGGGGTGACTGGGTTCGGATGCAAATCCAATACTAATTAATAGTGGAGGACCCGAATATTTTTTTCTTCGTTCTGGATCCGTCCTTGAGATTTGAAACTTGAGACATTACCTAGGTAGATCATAGATGATATGATGTG
The DNA here is from genome assembly GCA_002162575.1 of Sclerotinia glacialis. Taxonomy (NCBI): domain Eukaryota; kingdom Fungi; phylum Ascomycota; class Leotiomycetes; order Helotiales; family Sclerotiniaceae; genus Sclerotinia; species Sclerotinia glacialis. The sequence goes on along the minus strand of NGKH01000011.1, from coordinate 440,395 downwards.
TGGAGATGGCTAATTGGTTCGCAAATAGCTTTGAATGATATCCTATGATTTGAATCGATGTGTGTCATTGGATATGAGATGTACATCTTCGACAGGGACAAAAAACTTAAAATCATGTTATCGAAAGGTTTTGAGATTAGATGGATAATGGATTAGATGTTGAAATTTTCCGGCTCATACACAACCGAAACATGGTACGGACTACAAGATGTATGACGGAGTTTGTCGGCTTTTAGGTCTTATGCTGGCTGGATGCAGGTACGGGTTACCCAAACTGTCTTCAGCTTTTTTGACAAGGGTTCAAATGTTTTATGCCCTGCGTCTGCTGAACGATACATGAGCCACAGTGCATATTCGACTCTGCACAGAAAAATGTAGAAGATGATTTAGCTGTTCGGACTATGGCTCCACTTTCACCCTACTGTATAGCCAGATATCGATGGATGGATGAAGATACTGATGAGCCTGAGATATCGGATCTTGCAAGAATGTCAGATGAAACTCGAACTACAATAAGGTTCAACAACTACCCGTTTGTGGGGGGTTCGACCGTTGTGTGTCATAGTTAAAAACGCTCGAAAAAAAAAAGTTTAAATCAAAGCGTCTCTAGAGTTAGACCGCTTCCTATTATGCCTAATTCGTTTAGAAAGCGTGGTCTATCGCCATATTCTGGCGTTCCAACGCCCTATTCCTTGGTCATGTCTATTTCCGATCAATCCATCTGTATCGTCCATGTAGTATCCTTTTTGATAATCATCCGTTGGCTATCACTACTTCCCACACTGAATCCATCGGCCGCTTCACCCCCGGCCTCTTTCCATAATCTTGAACTCCCCTCCCCAGCATTCTTATTTTTCTTAGCACCTCGCGCTTCCTCACTCGCCCATATCCTAAACTTATAATCGTCCGGATCCACATCTTCACGATTCCTCCCTTCTTGCTGTTGGGTATCCTTCCGGAGGACTGAGCCCAAATTTGAAAGTTGATAGTTTTCAGAATTCTCCAGCGTATATCCAGATCTTCCTCCCAGCTCCTGGCCGTAATATGTGGAAAGATTTTTGACGAAGGGTCGAAGACTCGGTATGATGGCGGAAATGACGGAATAGTTGAGTTCGGTTTGTGTCCATATGATGAATTCGTCCTCGAGAAACATGGGATTTTGAGTCAACCCATTTACATCGAATGTCGCTAGTCGATAGGAAATGGCGATGATCATACTAGATAGGAACGTTAGCGTGCGCTTATACTCAATGAGAAACCCAGAACGTACGGAAGACGAAAACCGAATGCAACAACTACGATTGTCTTATTTGATTTACTCGTCCGAAGACTCCATACTAGGTATATTGATAGGGAAACAAATGCAAGCTCAAAAATAATATCAAAAGAAGATATAATTTGCCATCTCAAAAACTAGATTCTTTGGTTAGATTTGTAGTCTAGGGCGAAACCTGATGTGAGGAAGCTTACCACGTTGTCACAACGCTCCCCTATAGTTCTCCACGGATGCGCCAGATTGCACTGGAGAGCCACAGCGAATGTACTCGCAATGGTCCAAATTACCATTAAACATATTACGCCCCGGAATATTTTCTTATGTTTTTGATCTGGCGTTAAACTGCCCAGTAATACCACCACTGAAGCTTTGGAGAGTCCAAGAGATATGACGAACAACAGGAGGCTTGTGTAACACATCTGGCAAATTAAACATTAGCCTTTTGTCGGATCTAGTCCGCATAATTTTGTTGGCTCGGACTTACTTGCTGTATTGAAGCTTGATTCTTCACCGGTACAAGTTCGATAGATTTTCCCAAGCCTTTGGAACAAGCTCCCAATATCACCGACGATTGAATGACCGCAAAGAGCTACACTTTCAATCAGCCATTTGACCCCATTTGAGAATATCATCCACGGCGGGGAATGGCCACCGCAAATGGTATTTCCAGGCAACTAACCGCTGAAGCTGCAAGACACATTTCATCATAACTAATCCCTTTCCCCAAAGAACTTCTAGCGAAAGTCTTGATCCCACCGAAGACCAGCATGCATGCAAGTCCCAACGCCGTCGCGATAATTACCCACGCTGAATGATCCGTACTCGTCACGACAGCAAATGGTGGTGATTGTCCTGGCGGAACCACCAAGCCAGTCGTTGGCATTGACATAGCACTTATTGTCGGGTTCGTCAGTCAAATCCGTTCATGAAGATTCAAGCATCGTTGATTGAAGTGCCGGATGCCGATGGTTCATAAAACCCACCGTGAGAGAAGCACTATCCTGGGATGTATCAATACTATATCTATTAGTTTTGAGAAAAAGTATAGCACGGGGGGAAAGTAAAATATTACGAAATACCGCGCCCTAGAACATATGTGAACGAGCCGCCCCTTGTGGGCTGACTACCAACTACCAAGTCGGAAAAGAGAGTAGTCGGCGGAAAATTGGCAAAAGAATTCTCGGATGGCTTGAAAGCACGGAAAGAACAAGCTGAATCTGTATCGGGAGTGATTCCTAAGCTTCTGGGGAACGACTTCCGGATTTCCAGTAAATTGGTTAAGGAAGAACCATCCTAGCATGCCTCGGATATCACAGGGCCACTTTGTGATGCAAACAACCATGATTTGCTCGTTGGGGTGCAGTGGATCAGCAGTTCATGGGTGGGTACACGGAGGGGCCCATACGGAGTAGTTAGGAAGCTCTATTCTATTTGTGTCTAGGGTTATCCGGCACTTGCTGGGGTATCATGGTCGATGTGGATACAAAGTTCGAACACCTTGTTTGCCATCCAAATTCTTAAAATGAAGGCAAAAAAACCTGAAACGTTTCACTCATACAGTGAAAATACTGTGGGTATAGGACGAAGTATTGGAGTAGAATGTAAATGGTATAAATCTTGAGACTCTCGATTCGATTCGTAATAAGTGGTCAGCACTCAAATATCGATCGTGCCATGGATTAATTTGAAAGAACCATGACTCCACTTTTGACAAGCGAGAGACAGAAGATCCATCAGAGGCTCAAAGAAGCGTTTTTTGATTCCGTTTCTTGCTGCGACCACAAGGTTTGCTAGGAAAAAACTTGAATAGTGTGGTATTTCACTTTCTTTCTATTCGCTCTTCACAAATAAGCGAGGTGTACAACGTCTGGTGAGCGATGCTTAGCGATGCTCCCCTCCATATTCAGAACCCTTACACATTTTCTCAAAAGGGGTTTTTGGAGGCGTGAACTTTCTGCAAGGATTCTCAGCTCATCAACCCTTCAGCTTTACCCTATCTTCATCAGAATGTGACAGAGGCTGCAGGACAAATGTATTATTGATACCTAAGATGCCAGGTTGTCCTATCCGCATCGCCTAAATAAGCCGAGCATCAAAAAAAGGCAATTCAGTGTGACAACCCCACTATTACGGGTCTGTGAATCTTCATCCACGCGGGAGTGGGACTTTTAGAAAAACCTTGAATCCCCATCTTCCTAAATCACCTAAGAACGGATATTCATCCATATCGGTGGGATAACCCGTCGTCGGATATCACCCTGAACGGTTGTGGCGTTGCTCATGTCGCCAGAGAGTTTGATGGTAGGAAGACTAAACTAACCCTTGATTTTATACTCGAAACAAGCAATGCAGAATGTTGATCAATTAAAGCAGCTGAAATGGAAGGGTTTATTGGCTGGAAGTGCCCGCTGTGCTCATATATTCAGAAATTTTTGGCGACATGAATACGTCGGATGGAACCGAGGTAAAATAACATGGGAAGTTTGGAACTGTAGATCTGGATTTCATGAAGTAATCATGCATCAGACGCGGCTGGCCGGCAATATTGAATTGAGAACAAGTCCAGGGCACAAGTCGGTAACACAATGTTATACCGATCGCATTTCGCATTTCGCGTTTTGCATCTTGCCGTGCACTTGCGCTGTACTTAATTTGTATTCCTTTTTATTGTGAGAGAATTCGTTCTCCTGTCTTACAATTGCGTTTTTGCGATTGCAATTCTTCCCTCCCTTGCCCTTTTATCGAGTCACTAGTTTGAGTGCTTGCTTGGGTATAACCTCGCATCTCTTATCAACCTAATCGCCCTCGGGCTCACCCAATAGCCATCATGTCCGCAGAGATTCAAAAGGATAGAGATGTTGTATTTGCAAGCCGAGAGTCGGGCGGTGTTGCCTCGATCGATCAAGATGTTGAGAAAGAGGACTTCGAAGATGAAATTCCAGGTCAGGTCGCGAAAAAATGGCGTGGAACCCGAGCAGATCAACAGGATATGGCAGCGTTAGGGAAGAAACAGGTTCTGCGCGTATGTTCCTCTCAATATTAATAAAGTAGGAACAAATGACTGACGGAATGATATGCAGCGAAATTTCAAATTTATAACTATGTTGGGATTCGCAAGTACTGCTATGGCATCCTGGGAGCTTTTACTACCCCTCTTCACATTCGTCATGGTAGATGGAGGAACGGCCGATCTTTTCTGGGGGTTTATTGTTGCTGCTTGCGGCATGTCGTTGGTCTACGCTAGTATTGCTGAAATGGCCTCGATGTGCGTATCATTTTTCTTAGAATCCAGCCTTGGTCCCTCCGCATTCCGATAACTAACATGCGGAAATTACAGATCTCCGACAGCAGGTGGTCAGTACCACTGGGTCTCAGAATTTGCCCCTCCAAAAGTCCAGAAGCTCCTTAGTTATATCGTAGGGTGGCTTTCCGCTATCGGGTGGCAAGTATATCTCGCGGGTGTATGCTTCATGATCGGTGGCATTCTTCAAGGTCTTATAGCACTCAACAAAGCCGACTATGTCTATGAGCCATTCCACGCAACATTGCTCGCAATCGGCGTTGTAACCTTCTCAGTTGTGTTTAACACTTCCTTGGCCGAACGTTTACCATTAATTGAGGGTATCGTTCTGATTCTTCATTTGATCGGCTTTTTCGTTATTATCATTCCACTTTGGGTCATGGCACCTCGTGGCGATGCATCTACCGTTCTCATGAACTTCACCAACGATGGCGGATGGTCTTCTAAGGGGTTAGCAGCCATGATTGGACTAACAAGTCCAATGAGTGTGTTGATTGGTTATGATTGCTCCGTGCATCTAGGTATTTTTTCACTACTGAAGGATGTCATATGAATAGGATACTAATATATCATATGTGAAGCTGAGGAAATTCAAGACGCATCCTGGGTGGTTCCAAGAGCCATAATGTGGTCGGTGGGTCCCAACGCTACTATGGGATTCCTCATGGCAGTGACTTTAATTTTCACCCTAGGAGATCTCGACTCCGTTCTGGATACTGTGACTGGTCAGCCTTTCATGCAAGTATTCTTCAATGCAACCCAAAGCTACGCCGCCACAAACATCATGTGCATCGTCGTAGTCATCCTCCTACTTTCCTGCTGTATCAGTGAAGTTGCCGCCGCATCACGACAGATTTGGTCATTTGCTCGAGATGGTGGTCTGCCAGGTTCGAATTGGTTGTCGCAGGTATCGCCCGGGTGGAATATTCCGCTTCGCAGTGTCTGCGTCTCTATTGCCGTCTCGTCTCTACTTTCTCTCATCAACCTAGGATCTTCCGTGGCACTCAACGCCATCAACTCGCTTGGTGGTGTTTCAATTTTGTGTTCTTATTATATCACCATCAGCTGTCTGATTTGGCGCCGTATGCAGGGTCCACTGCCTTCACATCGGTGGTCCCTCGGCAAATACGGCATGGCTATCAACATTGCCTCTTTGTGTTTCTTAACACCCATTACATTTTTCTCGTTTTGGCCTCTCCAGACACCTGTTACCGCCCAAAATATGAACTGGTCGAGTGTGATGTTTGTAGCGACATTGTCCGTAGCCTTGATTTATTATTATTTCAAGGCAAGGCATGTGTACACTGCACCTGCGTTTGCGATTAAGAGAAGGGAATGATGAAATAAAACCAGGTGGGCTTGCGTTTAGCAATGAGATATTTCACCGGTGTATATAGGCGTTTCCATTTGATGCGAATAAAATTTACCAATTCCTAATATTTAACACGATCCTCGCACGCTTGTATTGGCTTCAAACGGCATTCATCTTAACATTCAAAAATTCGCCCTTAGGCATAATCTATTTTATCATTCAAGATGAAGATCATGTTTCCCCGCAGGAACTTGGACATCTCACTAGTAATATTCAACACTGCCGCTGTTCAAACAAAATATTCAAGTTTCGAGAGACATGCCATCACGTCAAGCGTGTGCAGAATATTCTCAAATGCAACGTCTAAATATCCACTCGAATAAATTTTAATCACCGTTGATTATAACAATAATTTATGGAACAGCAAGCAAAGGCTGGTAATCTAAAAGACAAACAAGATTTTCTTCAGTGGGTCGTTGCACAAGAACTCGAAGATTCAACAAATGGCCCTGAGATGCACTTGGCACGTCTCAGGACTCAATAAATCCCTAGACAATGATCTGCAGATTGTTTGACGACAGATTTATAATATCTAATTTGGAATGAGGCGGAATATACACAATTTGAGACGCTCCTCGTAAGAAATAAACAAAACGAACTCTTCGGAAAACGGCATAATGAATTGGTCCTGCTCAATGAAGAAGTAGGATTTCCGACATTCAGTCAACGTGTTGTGTGTACCACGAAGCAGAGTCATTCACACGAGGCCTAAGTTTTATGAACTAATTGGTAGAAATAACCCAATGATTCTTTCTACCAAATATATGAGACTTCCACCAAGCTTACAGGCCCCATGTGGTGTTGCTATGCCAATCTTGAACGTGGAGCTTTGGCATTGAGGGTTACGTGTACCTTGGTGCAGTGTGAACAAAATGGAAAGCCTCGAGATCTTTGCTGTTTGCTTTACTGCACGAAGATGCGACTCCCAACATCCTTCGTTATGCCGATGATAACAGTAAGCAGCGAATCAATGGAACTGTGTACGGGACAGAAGGAATGAGATAAATGTCAAGGGAAACGATTAGGCAATGCTAAGGTATTTAAGAAGTATGAACTGCATCCAAAAACCAAACTCCAAAATATGCAATTTGAGAAATGAAATCTCGACAGAAGTCTGAGATCAAAGCCCGTACGGTTCAATTCACTCCTCGCTCGCCTTGCCTCACTGCAGGTTTGGCATTATCAACTTTCTCCTCTGCGGCAAACAATCCTTCTCTGAAATTCATCATTTTCTCGATCCTAACCTTCGATTCTCCATCTCCATCTTCTTCTTGTAATGCGTTGGTTCCTCTTGCCCCTTAACAATCCTGTCTTGTTGAACCACCCCCCTTCCCCCAGCTTTATATGACCTTCAGCAATCAAATGCTTCCGCTACTTAGTAGCGCACTCTAACCAACATCTTGTGCAAACAAATCCTCACTCCCTCACCTCTTTTCTTCACCAATCATTACACGAGAGTCGTCTCGAGAGGGTTCAAGTCGAATATATGTGGCCAGCTATTTTGCAGGTAAAAATGCCTTCTTGAGCGCCACTTTAAAATCTACCTGGCTACTATTCAGCAGTTTTCATTTTTTCCTTCTATTCGCGAGTGACGGTTATTGCATGTCGAGAAGGGGATCGATCTAATTAGACAATTGTCGCCGTTTTCGCCGACTTTGATGTGCTGGGGGGACGTATCGCTGTTTCTGTTCTTTGGCAATTTGAATTGCATTATGGAGATATTAACCGGCTCCGACAGATTCTAGAGATGACCGAGATGTGTTTTGGGACTTCTTTCCGTAACTTCGAAGACATATCTTTCGTAGAATTGACGAATGAATGCGAATGGGTGAACGATTTGTCGTTATCGATGATTTCCCTACGCCACAGGGTCTGCACTAGCCACATTTTCTAGCCTCTGGTGAATTTTGACGCATCATTGGACTCATCTTTACAACATCACGAAACCACCACTGAGCCCCTCAAAGCTGGAATACACGAATCATGATAATGCCTGTCAGCACCCTTTCAATTTCTTCTAACGGCCTTGGACAGAGTTTGAGATGCATCCATACGATTCTCAGGTGCCCAGGCTTTGACCAGTTCCAATCCCGCAGCTTCTAACAGAGCCATCCATTGTTTCTCGCCGCGTTCCATCGCTGCGAATAATGCCAGTAAGGAGAAGCATTTCTTTGCATTGTACAAAGAAAAATCCTTTTCAGACAAAAAGGTCCCGTCGAGAAGAAGTATGGAATCAGGAACCATCGATTCACGGATTGTTTGAGGATTTCCAAGCATTGCTTGTCCGGCTAGTCATGGAGTACGATCCTGATGCAATAGATTCGGGCTCCTTACACGGGTTGAGATGTAAAAGGTCTGTATTTTATTCGTTTAATCGAAAAGTCCAGTCCATTCACATTTTTAATGTCCGCAGGAAGGTCTTGTAGGATAAGTTGTCCTGGGAGTGAAAAATATCGCTCTGAGTGCTTTCAGACCATGACCGAGCCCTCCAACGACGTCTATAAGAAGTGGTTTATCTGGGTTTTCAGATCTAAATCGTTGCTCACTCTAGAAAAACGTCAAATCATATTCGTCCATGCTACATGCGTGCTGCTGCCATGTGTCGACCAAATGCTTCTTGTTGCTCTGGAATTCCTTCCATCCAGTCAAAACAATTACCTTCGAATTTCCTGGAGATTTGGGAAGGGCCATCATGGATTTTTCCGCTTTCCACGTGTTCATAAGGATTCCGGAAGCTGGGCAAGCAGTTGGGAGTGTGGACCATTATAAACAAATGGTTAGCCATTGTTGAAAAGATCTATTCGTGATGGTACTTACATGTGTACTATGCCGTTCGCTAATGAATATCCCGTTGCAAACATTGCTCCTCTCGGAGTAGATGTGGAATACTAAACTGATTTTATTTGTGAAGCCCAAAGTTATGAGGAATCCCATGATGCGAACTTTCGGAATCTGTTAGGACTGCAGTTGCAAGATGATTGAGTAGTCACTCGCAAATACATATTTCGTTAGAGTTTATCTTCCTCGTCAGATCGTGCGCATTTATCTCGCCTTCATCCAATTCCATGAGAATATCGAAAAGCTTCATATCAATCGCGGAACGGATAGCAGTTTGAAATGAATCTATTATGAGATTTGGGGGTAATTGATTACTACAGATAGTTTCTTCGACAAAAACCCAGGACAATGTAAGAGTGGTATCTAAAGGTGTTTCTGTCGCATATTGTAACCTTTTACTCGCGGCGGATACCTTTCGACGGTCGATCAGAGGTCGATCAGAGAGCTGATGCCTGCTTCAAGCAGAGCTATCGTCTCACCAATGCTTTTAGCAAGTCGTGAAACTGAGAGGGCCATTTTTTCGCTGACTTCATAGTGTGCCTATTGGCAATGACAGTCAAGTGATGATGGAAATAACTTTGAAAATGAAGAAGTTATTTTCGCGATGTATTTTAATTCATCGGGAAAATGGTTCAGTCCATAATAATCCCACAATATCTATGTTGGTTATGTGTTGAATTCACTATGAGACGAGTAAGATACAACTGTGCCGCCAACATACTAACCAATACGGCATTAAACTCTCACATCGCCAATCTGTATGTTTGCTTTGGTCTTATTACAACCAAGCGAGTTACCCTCTCATGAAATGCCAATTGTGTGCACTCTTCTTGGTCAAACTCTGAGCCGAGATGGATGCCCGTCTATTCTGCAGGATCCAAGAACTCATTTTGTCATTCACTGATATTCTTACAATACAACATTAAGCTCCACATTACATCACATTACATAGTCAAAATAGAATCAGTCAATACTATTATAGTTTGTATTAAATGGGATCGAAGTCTACAATATGCAATTCATATCTTTGATCCATATCTACCAAAGAAACATGATATTTGGATTAGTAAAATCCTTTTCATGATGTAGCTTGGCATGTACCCTAGAGCTAGCCACGAAAACGGAATTCCATTTCTAAGTTTTGATTCTCCTCCTATCAGATAACATCTGTGTCCAGTTGCAAAAACTTCCCATCGTTGTTGACTTTCCGAGACTGTTGTTCTCAAATTTTGTTCGTCCAACCTTTCCCAGCTGTTATTCTGCTGGCGCCGGATGGAATTCGACGGCTAGTCAGGGAGCAGGTGACTCCATCGGTTAATTCAACGTTGATTTGACGTTTATACCCGTTTCAAACATCGCTAGTTCCGAGTAGTGGATATTTTTTATACATCATGGTCTAAGGACGATTTTCTAGGTATATGAATCAGTCTTCATGATGTCCGGGATACAGCTCGCTTGCCCGTATCTTAGATTATTGTGGTGAGGTGAGCAAAATTCTGTGCCGCTACTGTGCAGTTTCAAAAGTATGTGTGTGGACTATCGCCCGATTTGACTCGATGGATTTCGGTGTCTGTCAATATTCTTGTTATCACTAGCTCCACATTGTTGTTTTCAGCATTTGTCAGTACTGTTGATGTTTCTCCTTAAAGAGCAAAGGAGTATTATACGGACAAATTCCGAGGGAATTCTCTAGACTAATTGTGTGCAAATTGTAATTAAAACTGGAAATGAAAAGCGCATGGCGCCGAATAATTGACTCACTACCACCATTTCCCCACACCTTGCCTTGGAGTTCTTCGTTGTTGAGCTCACAGATATACGTGAAAGATTTCCGTTTCCAGCATTTTTCGATGGAATTTGCTAGGTAATTGAGTCTACTAGAGCAAAGTTGAGCTTGTAGAACATGCGATTGAGAAGGATAGCATATATTGACAAGTCTCTAGATGTTAAGTCTTTCTGGAAGATTTATAGAGGTCAAGTTGCTTCAGTAGACGAGTATTAGAAATGGTGACATGTAGTCAGTATACTTTTTCTTACCCCGCAAATGTCCGAATTGGTCTTGACACCTGTGCTATGCCAAGCTTCCGATGCTGCTAATTTAATTATATAATTGACTTTGAACAAATATCTCCTGCCTTTACCCAGCAATCACTATTTACAGCCCGTTTCTATTTCTTCACTCTTCCACTGTTGATATTCCACAATTCTCACCATCCAAACAGAAAATAGAAATGAATGCGGCTAAAGAACCATGAGTCGGAGGTCCAAGATCACGAGATGAAAGTACAGATTGCAGTTGGAATGGTTTGATTGAATGATGCCTTGAAATGAGTCGGGCACTGCTTCATGTTTTGTTATTTGTGAGTTGCCGAGATATCTTATTACGCTCTCTCGCTTGAAATTTAACCAAAATCTTCTCATCATGGGCCTTTTATCTTGATATATTTGTAGGAGATGGAAGTTAAGTATTACAATGAAACCTCATGTGCTCAAGATTCATTCATTTCTAAATTCGCCTGGACATCATGTACTACTTTGACAAATGTGTAGTGGTAGTGGCGTAGGCATTGAATGCATGGCGTTCAATGAATGGAGTGTTTCCCCTTTCACTTCGAAGTGAGCTTGGTCTCTTACCATTTCAGCCAGATATTCCACTCGGTGTACGAAATTCTTGACTTGCGAAGACAGGTTCATTATATATTCAATGACACCAGCATGCGAACATCTTCGGAAAGAGCCGTCGACGTCAAGACGACTCCAAAAGTTCAATGGATGCTTAGAAAACGAGCCGAATGCTGAAGTTAGCAGATCCTCCACGAGAAGAATATTGAGCATGAATGTGATGGCTCAATAGTTTGAGGCTCAAAATTCAACAGGCTAAGGAGAGGATTCTCAGTATTCTCTTTAATGAAAATTTAATGCGATGACTATCAGCTTTTACCCCCACAGTTCTTGGCGAGTTGACATCCTCTCATTGATACTATCAAGTTTTCTGCTCTCCTATTTGCATTCTAATTAGTGCATCCCGATTTTGTGTTAAAGTAAACCTTGGACGCGGATCCCTATGTTACTTTCGAGTACAAAACGAACTTTCCTGGAGACACAAGGGCAGATATCATCTGATCCGTCGTTTCCTTTATCGTCCGCAGTGTTTCCGTTTACAGTATTATGTTCTAAGTCTCGAACCTGAAAAGTAAAGATCCTTTCATGCTTCGAAGCTTGGAAGTTATTGGCATTGAAAGTACGGGCGATAAATCGAGGATTGTAATCTCCGCAAAAGCATCACACAATCAATATGGGAGTGAATTTGACTCAGAATTTGACTGCTGGGGTTGCTTTTTTTGTCCCACTGAGTTTGTGGTATATTAGCTGCCCTACAGAGGTCGCCTTTACTCAGTAAATACGAACCACCGTCTTCTCTCTTTGGATTCTCATATCGTTTCAGTCAAACTTTCATTGAAACCATTCGGTATTGAGACAAATATGCAGCTGCTATTTTCCCCATTTTGCTTATACACAACGACTCTGATTACGAGATACGCCATGTAGTACGATGTCGTTGTTGCGAATGAAAGTACGGTATTGCTAGAGAGGAAGATAGTCATTGAAAAATGTTCCTAGTATACCAGTGAATAAAGAGGGCCTACTTATGGAGAGAGTGTGTATGGAGTTTATTCTTGTGGGACATGTATATTGAAAAATGATGGACGAAATATCATAGGAATAAGACGGAGGTAATAGTGTTTGGCATGCTCTTCACGAAGAACTTCCATGGCACAAGCGTGCTTGGTTTCTGGACGCCTATGTAGCAATAGAACGAAGCATCAACGAAAAATCAAATTACAAAGGTATATACTTCTAATGTCTAGTTGGATCTATAGATGGAACAATGCTCAAGAATTTGCTCTATGCAATCTGACCTGTACTCCATTTTTACTGCGGTTAGTGACAGTATGATGATACAGAGCTGGCCCTGGCTTCTCCAAATTCTCTATCTGATCATACTTCTGTAGAAACCTCACAATGATATATGAAGTCTCTGTTAGGGAAAATTGTTCTAGAAATACCAATTAGCTATCTGTGTTTCAACATCTCAGAAGAGGGAGACTTACGGCCAATGCACTTCCTCGGGCCTCCACCAAATGGAATGAATTCCCAACCAGCCCTTCTGCCTTCCCACCTCTCAGGCCTGAACTCATCGGCATCTTGACCCCAAATATCTTTTCGATATTGCATGGCATACGTCGAAACCAATATTCTCGACCCAGCTGGTAAGAACATAGGTTGTGTACCATCGGGGCCTCCTCCGCGTGGTAATATTGTATCTTGATTACATGTGCGGTCATTCAACGGAACGGGTGCACCCATCCGTAACGATTCGTCAATCACGTATTGTAAGTATTTACAAGATCGCAAAGATTGGAATGAAATATTCGAACCTTCCGGTCCAAATTCAGAGAGAATTGTGCTTCGAAGTTTGGAGTACATGGAAGGATTGCGTGCAAGGTAATAGAATGTCCAGCCAAGCAAGGAGCCAGTTGTATCGCGACCAGCGTTGAGTATTTGCAGTGTTTCGTAGCGAAGTCTAACTGGATCTTGATTCAATTTTGCCAATTCATCCAACAACGAGAATGGTTTTTTCTCTGATGCCGTTTCTGAGCTTTTTTCCTCGTCTTGATTTTGACGAAGACGTCTTTCGACAAATTTGTCTACCATACGATGAACTTCATCGCGGTGATAATCGAAGTTGCGGCCTTTGACATATCCATTCCACCGACCAGCAATTCCTTTCAGAAATAACGTTTCTTTTCCGGCATCAAGATGACGTCCAAAGGTCCGGAAATCTGGTGTTTCCGTGTCTTTGAAGGGGTTTGGACTTGCTGTTTCGATTTTTGATAAATTACCTGCATCTTGAGAATGTACAGATTTTCCGTAGAGAAACTCAGTAGAGACATCCAGCGTCAAGTTAAGAAATAGAGGAGCAAGATCAACCTTTTCTGTCCAGCCAGTTTGAGTGCTATCTAGTTCTTGACGGGCAAACAGTGCCTGGACGTGGCGCTCTTCGAGGTCGAGATCTGACACTCTATCTCTGGAGAATTGTGGTCGTACAAGTTGTCTGGAATGCTTCCATGCGTCACCTATTTTCTCTACGTTAACATTCTGCGAAAAAGAAAGGCACAAAAAATCAGTTTCATTATCAAAATCAAAGTCACATACCCTGAGCAGTAAAAATAGCATCACCAAGCAGCGGACTCCAAATCTCCTTCCTCTGTGGTCCAATGTCCCACTTATGTGACTCAGTCTGCAGAATAAACTGCACCAAAGTTGGATCTCTGGTGATAATAATCTCAGTGTCCAAAACTTGTCCCCTCACCGTCAAAGTATCCGGTGATATCCTATCCATAAGTTCCATAAACCATATTGGACTTCTTCCTTCGCGATTCGCTCTTGCTGCTTCAATCACACTCATGATACCGAATGGATCAGATCTAGAGATTGTTGGAGGGGGGGCACAACCATGTAGTTCAGCATCTTGACGACGCTTGCGCTTGGTCCGGTATATAGAGATGCCTTTGAAAAGGAGGGCGAAAATGCCAGTGTATATAAAAAGAGAAAAGATATACATGATTCGAAGATATCTGAAGACCTGAAATGTTCAAAATTCCTGTCAAAACAAATGGTTTTTTGTCGATGGAGCATAACAGAACGGTATTTGTTGAGAGGAGCTTAAGTCCGAACAGGGATCAAGAGATTCGAGGAGCTATACCTTGAACTGAAGATTGCAAAGATCTTCACTGGGAGACCGGATAGGGATATTTGTGTTTTTGATAGGCTCGGCATAATTCTTTACGGTTGCTAGAACTATTGTTGCAGTGACGTTGATGAATAGAATAGATGATTTTTGCTGTCGACTCCATCACCCCGGCTTCCGTCATTTCCACCTTTTGCCCCTGCTAGTCCTATTGACATGCCGATTATCAATAATCCATTTAACTTATTTGGAAATGTGAATATATTGATATATGAAGAAGTGATTTGCACTGAAGTGACGTTGAATTTTGTCACTAACCAGACTCATTCGTTAGTTTGCCATTGAACTTGAACGAATTTCCTTATTGACATACTTTCTTTCTGGATTGTGAGGTTGAGAATATCCTGTAATTTTTACTTTGAAGTGTTCCTTGCTGAAGATATTGCATAACTCATATCATGCCTTTGATATTTCTTACAATTATATGCCGGGGTCTAAGACCTGCTTTTGTTGCCTGAATTTTGATGTGACGGAGGGACTAGCCAAAGTTTAGTAATATCTTTCTCCGTATTTTTATGATTTTATTGAAGGCATAGTCAGGGGCAGCCCTAGTGCTTGTAAGCCATACCCGCCGAAAAATATCCACTATTGGATAGCCTCGCCTATCACTTCCAAGTCAATCAATGAACAAGGGATGTAGCATGTGTAATCACCAGCCAAATATGCAAATAAGGCCATTAGCTACTACTCCGTAGAACGTGAGATTCCCGACGCGGCGGTTTGCATTTCCAGCCCGTCGTCAATCGAATCCCTATAAACTCGCAATAAGATCAAGAATCAAATAGAGTATATCTAACATACATTCAATGACATGTCATCTCATTAATCAAACACTTGCTTCCATAATTCGGATACAGACTCTGCATCAAATACCATGGATAAGAAGCCATACCCACTCTCCCCACTCGACCACCTATCACCGCGAGTCCATGTCCCGAAACTCCTCTATTTTTCCTCCAATTCAAACCCAGAGACTATAATCCAAACACTACAAGATGCGCTTTCAAAAACAATGTCAGCATTACCAATCATTGCTGGATCCGTTGCTTCGTACCAAGAAGTAAATAGTCAAAAAGGATCCCTTGCGGTGCAAGCTCCTTATTTTGGGGTCAATGACATTCTCTCGGTGAAGGACCTCAGCTTCAAATATGATTTTGAGAGCATCCGCGCCAGAGAATTCCCAACTGATGCAGTAGATGGAGATGTGTTACCAGACCCCTTGGGAAACAACACTCAAGTCCTCCTTGCGCAAGCAAATATCATTCGTGGCGGTCTTGTGTTGGTTTGTGCAGTGCATCATTGTGTAATGGATGAAGCGGGAATATTCAACTTACTGAAATTGTGGTCTACCTTTTGTCGCGGAGAGAATGGTGATGAATTGGTGAATGAAGAATGGATTGACAACTCTGCTCTATGGCAAGGGGTTGGCACGGGTATATTGGAAAATCACCCAGAATATAAACTACTACCAGAGTCTGTATCTACCACACCATATCTTTCACATGCTTCAGATGTGGTGGATACAGGTTTATTTTTCTTCTCAGACGAATCTCTGCGGCGCCTGAAAGAGCTCGCTAATGATGGTTCGAGTGATTCATCATGGGTCTCTACAAATGATGCCTTGGTTGCACTTATTTGGTCCAGGATTACATCGGCACGGATAGCTACTTCAGACACCCTTTTGCCTTCTACTGTATCAGTATTCGCCATGACGGTCAACGGACGCAGCCGTCTTCTGCCGCCTATGTCTCTCAACTTCACTGGAAATGTCGTCTTAATCTCCAAGTCCGTCAGCGAATTCTCAAATCTAACATCAAAATCCTCAAGTCCCACATATATTGGGACCATTGCACGCATCATTCGTCAATCAGTCGGCGATGTTGGCAATGCAAAAATCAGGGATGTAATTCAAGCAATACAAAATGTGCCAAATCTCGACCGACTACAACCAAGTGGGTATGAATCTCACCAACGTAACGTTGGGTGTTCTTCCTGGTCAGGACAGCCATATTATGGTCTGGACTGGGGAGAGAAGCTCGGTCGGAAGTGCCGAAGGCTTAGGTGGAGAAGCTTGAAGACTGATGGAATTTTTATCATCTTCCCGAGGATTCCGGGTGATGACGGAGAGAGACTTGGAAGAGGAGGCTTGGAAATTTGCATGGGGTTGCAGAGAGAATGTTTGGTAGCATTGAGAGAAGATAAGACTTTCAGTCAATTTGCAGAATGGAGATGCTCTTGATAGGTTGGTTCATGTTAAATAACGCATGTTTCCCTACCAGGGCATGACTTTGACAATTCAATTCATGCATGGACTGCAATGTGCATGCTCGTGTTGTATTTAAATTTTGCATGAAACTATCAAACAATTAATTTTGACAGCTTTGCATGCTGTCTCACCGAAAGCCACGTTAAACCTGAATTTTTGCAAAGTTCACCGGGGCAATGAAAATCCGTCAAATCTGATTCACAGAACTGCACAATAGAGGAGCTACTGACTCCACATTCCGTTAATAATGTCCCATGAGAGTAATCATGATGGCGATCAACCATCGCCATTAGTCCGACGCGGTAGGGCACCTTTTAAGACCCACTTAGTTAACCTAAATTATAGCGCTGAGGTAACCCTACGGAGCAATTCCACATGAGTTTTTGACAAAAATGCTGTTGAGTTCTTCAACATTTATAAGGAGTGGTGTCACTGGTGTGAACTTTATTTTTACATCCGAACACGCGTGGGTCAATCTGTCATAGCTTATCATGTCAGCCACTGTATCATCGACCCGCACATTAACGGAAACAGAGCTAAAATGTCTCGGTTCTTAAAATCTCCTAGTGAGGCGCAGGATACTTCCGGATAATTTGATCCGGTCGCAACCTACTTTTGTCGAGCAAGGGAAGGTTATAGCACATCAAATTAGCTGCAGTAGGATCACTCAAACTGTGACATGCAGAGTCTTTCTTTTTTTTAGTTTGTCCCACTCAATAAAGTACATCTTGGCCGGTTCTTTCTGTGGTACACATTTCCCAATTGGTGCTCAGTATAAATATCGAAAAAAGATATCTGCTTGATTGAAGCTTAGCAGATGTCTGTGCTTTGATAAAAAACAAGCTCTAAGTGTTCCTTGGCTGACTTTCGCTTAACCCCTTGTTGATCTCAAACTGCTATGACTGGGCTCATCATCCAATAATCAATCCTTATTACGCTGGTTTTAGACAATAACACCCCCACGCCTACTTACCGAGTATTTCTCCAAGGTGCAATATCCGGCAGCTTTTTGACTCTGGTTTGCCGGTCTATGATACCCTCCTTCCGTTTATATGATCTGTCGGTCTGATATTGAAAATGCTCCGCGGCTAATATCCTGGTGGATTAGTTGCATTAGCTTTCCTTTTAGTGGTGTCACAGATGTCAGAGTGGCGTGATCGACAAGTGCCAGCGGGTACTAGTCGGATAATAGGACAGCCACTACGATTTACAACATATATCTTGATTCTCATTGGCATTGAGAACGACCATCACTTATCAAAACTCTTAATCTTCAAACAAAAAGCCCGATAATTCAGTCATCCCTTACAAATCAATATTTTACGAATCACGCCCAAAACATGCACTTCTCACCTATCTCCACATTTACTATCGTCGCTGTCATGGCAGGCTTGAGCATAGCTCTTCCTATCTCCACTACGGTTCGTATCAGTCCATATTTGGCGATGACGGAACTGGTTCTAACAATTTGATCAACAGATCGACAATCGAAATGCCATGCCTGAAGAAGAGGGCGGTGGTGGTGGCCTGACCATTCCCATTAACATCGGCCTTCCAATATATTGCTTGGGGATAGCGGTCTGCAATCCTGTTACAGCGGGGGAAGAGAGAGATTAGGAGGGGACGGCAATTCGGAACGGATTGCGGGTGAAGAGACGGAAAGTTCGGAGGAGAGAATTTGAGGTGGTCATGGGCGATTGTCAAAGTGGGAGAAAGTTGGTGATTGATTCAGAATTGTTCAAGGGTGACTTTATCGATGCGGAAGTTTAATTTTAATATACAATACGCTCTTCAAGAAATTTTCCGCCTTCTTGCTGAAATGTTCAATGTGCAGCTTTCGAATACTTCTTGTGAATGACAGGAACGGGAATAGACATAATTAGACTTTCGAATTAGCTAATGTAAGTTTGAAGGAGCCAAATAAAAAAACGAACGGGTTTCAGTTTGAAACCTTAAACTCGGCAGCCTTTAAAAGAAGAGGAGAAATTCATTATTGTTCAAAAAACGTATCAATTACTCTAAAAAAATCTATGTAAATATTACAATAGTTCTGGGCCGATGACCAGTTTTCCTTCGTAGCCAATTACATCTTTACCATCTCGTCTACTGTCACCAAATCTAGATAGCAGTAACCTTAACTTGGACACCATCCCTTGGTCTCAAAACTAATCTCCACATCTTCAAGTCCTCCGGATTCTCCACACTTTCATCACGCTCAAATTTGTACATGCTCAACAAGCAACACAACAAAACCTTCATTTCAGTTTCTGCAAATTTGCGTCCGATGCATCCTCTTGGACCTTGCAAGAAAGTCATAAAGGCATTGGTCGTGAATGATGATGGCAATTTGTCCCAGCGGTCTGGATCAAAGACATCGGCTGTGGGGCCCCAGTACATAGGAAGATGATTGATAGCATTGGCCAGAACATAGATGACTGTACCAGCTGGAATAGTGTATGGACCCAATTTATCTTCTTTGAGTGATTGGCGGACAGTCATTGGAATGGGTGGAATGTAGCGAAGTGATTCACGACAGACATTGTCTAGGTATGGTAGAAGATCCGCATCCGTCTTTTCTACTGATTCGTCGTAACGAGAAGTTGCATCGAAAAGGAAGGGCATGTGCTCGCGAATTTCTGCTCGGAGTCTTTCTTGAATTTCCGGGTGAGTTGAAAGAAGGTGGATTGTCCATGCTACACCGGTTGCTGTTGTGTCGTGGCCTGCACCAAGGAAAGTCTGTGAATCGATGTATATTAGTTCTCTGCAAATCTTATGGGATATCTAAAAGGTCTGCTTACCATGATTTGGTCGCGCATAGTCTCGAATGAAAGGCCCTGCTCGCCAGCCTCTTTCATCTTCAAGTTGTCTTTAACAATCAATGCGATAATGTCCTTATGATTGGTTCTCTGCGTAGCTTGTTCCTGCTTCTCGTTGATAATATCCGTTGAAGTCTTGAGAATGATGTTGCGCGAAGCCTCCATATCACGGTTCATCTTGGCGGGAATCATTTTGGTAGATGGAATGAATGCTTGAAGGCCGTGTAAAATACGAGATCCGATATCAAATGCAAAAACAAGTCGGTAAGCCTCACGAATTGGAGTTTCAGGGTGTTCGAGAGAGTTGATATCGACACCGAAACCGGCGGAACCAATAATGTCAAGAGTGGTGCGGTTCAACCACTCTAACACCTCAAAAGGCTTGGTCTTTACGGACGCAAGGTCCATCTCTTCCTTCCATAGCTTGGTCAGAAGTAGAGACTTTTGCCAGAACACTGGGTAGAGGGCTCGAATTGATTGAATTGAGAAACCTGGTGCCAAGGACTTTCGTTGATGTACGTGCTCAGCTCCTTCGGCTAGAAGTACACCCTCTCCAAGAATTCTGACCATCCACAACTTTGCACGCACTGGCTTTGGGTAGTTGTATGGATTTCTAGTTGTCATCTGTGAAGTTTCTATTAGAATGTTTTGCGAACCAGAATTTCAGCACTGGCGAAGGCTTACCTGTTTGATAGCATCGTCATCTGCCACAGCTAGACGTTCAGCTCCAAATGGAAAGAAGTATCTAATGATTGGGCCGTGTACTTGATGCCATTTGCGCTGTGGAACACCGCATTCACTGGTAATGATCTCAAAAAATTGGCCCCACAGAGGGAAGCCGGGAACTGTAGGAACATGTCGAAGCTCGGATATGTAGAATGGGAAGATGTAACTGAGGTAAAACACATATGATGGTATAAAGATTCCAAAGACAATCGAAATGCAGTACAGAGTACTCCACGACGAAGTCTTTGATATGAGGAGTGCGATTAACGTCGCTGCCCCCGAGAGGGAGACAAAAGATACTTGCATAGCCATTGTCGCTCAAGCAAGTGTTATTGAGGTGAAGGATTTATTTTTTTCCAGCAAGGGGAGGTTAAAATAATATCACTGATGGAGGAAATCCCAACACTAGTAAAATTCTTGACTTGTCTGTATCTGTGAACCTAGAACCTCATAGTTTTACTTGACCAATGTGAGCCACAGGGCTGGGGATGTTGATCTCGCTGATCCTCGTCCAGACAAGACTATCTGAAGTGCTCCACAGCATCATGATGGCGTATAAAGAATTTCAAACTTGAATAAATTTCGTGATGGTAGTCAATACTTTTTCTGCTAGCATGCCACGTCGGTTGATTACATTCCTTGCTTGGCAACCCTTGCTCGCTAAGTTGTTACCTCTACTTAACTGCCGAGTTACAATTATGGAGTGGGTCAAAACTCAAAGCCCTTTTATCAATAATGTGAGTCTTTTTTAAATAATTAGATCTTTTTAGTAGAAGATCTTCAGCCTCCGAAAGCAGTCATGCAATAGCGAAGCGCTCCTAAGACTCGGGTTAACGATTATACCAGGCGAAGTGAAGATCGACAATAAATAGTAGGCTCCCTAGTGTAAGTGGAAGCAGATAGCCGAATTGGGCAATTATGCTATCTTTTCAAGTCACCAAGATCCAAGATAGCCGAAAGGTACCCGCAAAAGCTTATCTCTAGTCGATTTTTTCGGTCGACAGGAACCATACGCTACATCAGTTGTGGGTCGTTACCAATGACTTCATGAGAAGCTAGTGCACGTATTTCAGTTATCCTCATGCACGCCAAACGCTAGTGAAGACTGGATGATTGATGACCCGAAGCCCATTCCAATACCCTAAAACGATCGCTGGCTTACGTCCCCGAACGCAAACACTGCCCCATGGCACCAAAGTTAAACTTGACAGCAAAAGTTGGCAGGGGGTCGCCTCCTCGAGGCTGCCGACCCCTGAAATGGGTAATAGCTGTCAAATTGCAAGTATCCAACTCTTTCACCATCACTCGTTCCGCCAATTTGGTCGAGATCGTCGGTGATACATATCGTAGTCTTGATTATGATCTTCGTACTAGTCCTCAGCAGTGTTGTCAAACCTTCGAACACATGGGAAATGCGCATTTCAGCTAGGACTATCATCGGATATTTTCTCAGAACAAAAAACTCTTAAGATATAATTCCTGACCCCTACAACACCAAAAGTTATCTTGGACATCCGATTCCTCATTCACAAATTCATTTCTATCTTAATAATTTTTTCCTTTCTACGAGTACAGCATTAGCAAACATGTCGAGTGGTACACTTCTCGTCCCGTTTAACGGGGCTGTAAAGTTTTCACCATGGGAAGCCTTCGACAAAGTTTGGACGTCTGTAGCAGGATATCCTGCTGAAGACTTCAAGTTTGTTCCTGGAGAGACTCCAATGGCTACCCTGGGAGAAACTCTTGGCATGATCGTACTTTACTATGCAGTGATCTTTGGAGGTCAAGCATGGATGAAAAATCGTCCAGCATACAAACTGAATGGTTTGTTTATGGCACACAACTTGATGTTGACTGTCGTCAGCGCTTCACTGCTTGTTTTGTTTGCACAACAGCTCATCCCAAGTATCTGGAAACATGGCTTGTTCGATGGTATCTGCGGTGGAAGTGGATGGACCAAGCCATTGGTAACTCTATACTATGTACGTCGCTCGAATTGGAATTGAAAGGAAAAACCTTACTAATCATGAGAAATAGTTGAACTACATCACGAAATACGTGGAATTACTTGATACCGTGTTTCTGTTCCTCAAGAAGAAGCCTTTGAGTAAGTATTAATGCTCAGTCGAAATCTCAATCGTGCTAATGGTGATTTAGCATTCCTTCACTGCTACCACCACCCGGCAACAGCACTTTTGTGCTACACTCAACTTGTTGGACACACTCCAGTATCTTGGGTTCCAATCACTTTGAATCTGTTCGTTCACGTTGTCATGTATTGGTACTACTTCCAGAGTGCACGAGGAATTCGTATCACCTGGAAGGAGTGGATTACGCGCCTTCAAATCGCCCAATTCGTCATTGATCTTGTAGCTGTCTATGTAAGCTTCGGTAGTTGTCTACGCACCTGATTTTTACTAATACTTTTTCTAGTTTGCCTCGTGGAACTACTGGACCAGTACCTACCACAAGTCTCTTCCCCACGTTGGAAAATGTGCGGGTGAACCATATGCTGCTGTAGCTGGCTGCACAATTCTCAGCTCATATCTTGTTCTTTTCATCTCGTTCTATATTGCTACGTACAAAAAGACCACAGTCAAGAGAACCACAATCAAATCTCAAGATATTAAGACTGGAGGAAAAGCATAAACCTTGAGAGTTTGAAATAGAGAGCGATCCTTGAAAACCTATCTTTGGGATATCAGTGCAGCAAAGGGAAATGAGAAGGGTTACGGAAAGAGAAATCATAAGCAGTCCAAATCGGGGTTAACGGGGAAATTTTGTATCTAGTCGATTCTATTCAGTAGCATAATTTATATTTTCCTTCTATGAGAGTTTCGGAGACAGGAGAACATAGTGATTGTAATTGGTGGAATTGCGTGTTCCAGTCACATTTAGATACACTTTTTGTTCGGCCAAAAGTTACGTACTTGGAATATTACAATTTCACCGTTAGATAAAGTTATCCCTAAACCTTGTGCTTCCCAGAAAATTGAGACATCTCCAATTTATGCACGCAAGCCCTAACAATTAATGGTTACTATTAACTGAGAAACCTGTTCGGCTTTAGGATATTTTCCAGCCCTAAATCTCGGCCACTACACGTATGGCGTATGGACCATCTGTGGAGCCATACTATGATTCGGACCTTTTTTAGATTGAGAATTTTGGTCAAATTCCTCCTCCGTGTGCAGATCCCCATGGCATCAATGCGTAGCACCTTTATTGTGGAAACCGAAACTAGCAAACTTCTGCGTCTAGTCCCTGTGCCGCCGAGGCCTAATCTGACGTTGCAACGCAGGTGGCTGGCTCCCACTCTCTTCTTTGGCTTATCTAGCGTGTATGACGATCGTTGGCAAGGAAGATCTTTTAATAGTAGTTTAGGATGTTTGCAATCCCGAGACTACTAGAGTTTGGTAAACTACGAAAGAACTAGGGTGTCTCATCATTTCTGACTATTGGGCTTTTGCTAGCTACAGTAGGTTTGTTGAAAAGTCGTTCTCCATGAAGATCCAATGTATCCGATTTCCCACACCGCGGCACTAAATTGGGAATCTCAGCGATCTCATTTGAGCGCCAATATTCGACATGGAAGTGAGGATCCGTCCAGCATTGAAAAATAGAAGTTGACCCGTCCCTCATCCCTCGTATGATTCCACGCATCATTTCACATGTTAATATTCTCAGAATAGCATCTCCTGTTAGAACGCTCCATCTTCAGTTCGAGTTTTCATCTCCAGCATTTGAGATGGATAATTTTACAGGTAGTGGTCCTGAGACCACGCACATGTACACGGAATATGTCACGCAACATCACTCCCCACGTCAGACTCTTTTTCTCTACGTACTCACATACTCTCTACACATTATTTTGCAATGCGTAAATTATATTTGGACGTGGTCGACAATATGGAAACTCGCCTTTATTGCTCTAGCGATCGGGAATCTCAAGAACTTGCCATTGATATGGCATCTACGTATCGTCAACGCCTTCCGATTCTGTCTTCACTCGCAGCGTCCAAAAGTCAAATGTGGGCCGCACCAAATTTTCCAGCCAATAATTACGGAGTCCCATGCTCCTTTGATGGAAATTGATTTTAATCTTCACAGTGAGTCGCATACCTCATCATGCCTACCTACAGCTACTGACATCTTCAGAAACCAACAGTTCTTATTTTTCCGATGTCGATGTAGCTCGCACACACTTGTTCTGTACGCTATTCTCCGAGGGAATCGAGCAGATGAGAGGTGGAACAGGAGCAATTACAGGGTCGAAAGAAGCTACCTTTGGTATTGCTTTGGGAGCAGTAAACTGCAACTTTAAAAAAGAACTCAAGCCATACGAATCCTATGAGATGTGGACAAGAGTCCTATCATGGGACGAAAAATGGATATGGCTTGTCACACATTTTGTGCGAAAGGACTCCTCAAAACCGAAATCATATACACTTTATCCACAACAGACAACAGGCAATCGGGAGGAAAAGTGCAAGGACTTAGACCCAGGAGCTGGCGTCGTGGCATGCTCTCTTAGCAAATGTGTTTTCAAGCAAGGTCGCAAAACGATCAGTCCCGAATTCATGTTGAGAGCCTCTGGTCTATTGCCAGATACCCTTCAGAAGGAAGAGTTGGATGTGCGACCGGACGAAGATGCAAATTCAGCCAATGCTGAAGAATGGACTCATGCGAGGATAGAGGAAGAGAGGTTAAGGGGAAAGAAGATTGCAGACACTTTGTCTGTGGAAAGCCAGCAGGATTTGGAGCAATCATTCACAGGGGAATCAGAAGCTTTGGGGAGACATACTGATGGTACAGGCATAGTTGGTGTCTTCTCTACTCTTGCTCAACTGGCTGGTCTGAAGAGGGACCAGATCCTGTAAGCAATTGACGCTCATTCATTATGGAAGTTAGTTCCGATGAAAACAATATGGAATGTAATTTTACGTACTCAAGTTAAAGTGATCGGAAAGAATGTAGTTTATGATTACTCATTGAAATGAATTTGTCTTTACAATTGAACATGATTTGTGTTTTCCATGCTTCCATGCTTCCATACACGAAGAAGTTCTTCCCCACAGGTTGGCCAAGCGAAAAGTTAGCGGAGGATCTACATGACCTAAAATGTTTAGCTGAACAACCACGGACGCGCCTCCTATTGAAGATCTACAGCAAGAACCTTCTTTTGGAAGGAATTGAGAACTTTCTTAGTTAGTCCCTTGGATAATCTTGATATTGAGCATCCAATATTCGTAGTAATCGGCACTTGAAATAAAACACAATACCTATTTACTGCATCGTAATCCCAATAGAAGAATAAAAAGAAAATAATCAAAACAATTTTGAATCGCGATCAACCTCACAATAATTGCACGAAACGCCATCCCCATGCAACTATGGTGCGTTCAGATGATAAAGTGAAGTCCTCAATGGAAAATGCGGCTCCAAGTTGGGTTCTAGTGGAAGAATCTGACCATTCTCGACAAGGTTTCTCCCAAGAATCTTCATCTCAAACCTCAAACAATAAAGGAGATCCGTCGGTTCCGCATGAGGAGCATGGAAAGCCTGGCAACAATCAGCACGTACTTGGTGAAAAATCCGATATTCAAGAAGAGCCATCAGCAGAAATTAAGGCAGGAGATGAGGATTGTTCCATTCCATATCTGACAGGAGGAGTTGACAATCAATCGCAGCTTTTCGATGATCCGGCTAAAGAGTCGAACGAAAAGTCTATCCCAGGTCACAACAAAAGTACCTCGCGGGAAAATTTGAATGCTTTGGAAAAGCCTCCACAACCGGAAGAAAATGAGCGTACAAGTTCCGACAACGCTCTACACGACATGAATGAAAAATACGAGAATATCAGTTCGAGTTCGCGTCTCACTACCGACGAAAGCGCTCAAATAAGCTCGAGGTTTTCGGGATTCGAGTCTTTTTCCGACTTGCGAAAGCTATCACTTGACGACGAAGGCTTTGGAATTACACATACCAAAACTCGGGAGTCGCAAACCAACAAGGCATCGCGGAATAACACAGTTCTCAATGAAATATTTGCAGATATTGTACAATCTACCGAGCCATCGCTTCGACATCTAGCATCTCAAAGCACGCTTAGTGAATCATCTAGTATCAAAAGAAGTAAGACCACCCGGCGATCGAAACGTATGTCAACTCCCGTAGAAGAGCAGAGACATCCTGGAAAACCGGGATTATGGAGTGATAAGTTCATGAAGAACATAGATGAACTCGTGGAATGGGACTCTGCAGAACCAAACACAGGATCATTGATCTCGATTAGTAATCCAGAAACCCTTGGTGGTCCAGGAAATGATGGTAATGTTGTCTCCTCGCAAGAGCAGCAAAAGCTGGACATCGAGTATCCAGGGGCTATTGCTTTGACGTTCCTTACAATTGGACTTTGTCTATCGGTGTTTTTAATTTCTTTGGATAGGACGATTATTACAACTGTATGCATTCAGTGTCATTCCTTCTTAGACATCATCCTAACATTCCTCCCAGGCAATTCCATATATCAGCGGAGAGTTCCAGTCATACGCAGATGTCGGGTGGTACGGAAGTGCATATCTACTCACAGCATGCGCATTCCAACCATTTTATGGAAAAATCTTCACCAGCTTTAGTATCAAATGGTCATATCTAGCCGCGAACATGACGTTTGAGATAGGATCCCTGATTTGTGGAATAGCGCCAAATTCTTTAACACTGATTATAGGCCGGGCCATCGCAGGTGTTGGGAGTGCGGGTATTCTGACCGGCTCCTTTGTTGTAGTCGCTCACAGTGTACCTATGCACAAGCGCCCTGTTTTTACGGCGGCGGTAGGTTTGGTGTAAGTACGACAAGTTATCGCTCAGCGCCTCATCTAACGAAACTTTAGGTTCGGATTGGGAGCTACAGTGGGGCCATTGCTTGGAGGAGTTTTCACCGATCTCGTTACATGGAGATGGTGCTTCTACTTTAATCTTCCCGTTGGTGGTGTAACCATCTTGGCCATGATCGTATTCTTTAATCCGAAGAACAATATGAACAATATGAACACAAAACGATCGTTCGGTTCGAGAGTCTTGGAGCTGGATATCATTGGAAACATTCTACTGCTCGGTGCTTGCGTTATGCTTTTCATAGCTTTTCAGTATACCGAAGAGGTAAGTATCTTCTGAATTTCCATTTGATAGTTTTGAAGACATTAGGTGCTGACCATCAATTAGGGGGAATCTTGGTCCAGCTCAAAGGTCATCGGTCTTCTTGTCGGTTTCGGCCTAACTATAGTTGTATTTGGACTGTGGCTTTGGTATCAAGGCGACAAAGCCCTGGTTCCTCTTGACATCCTGAAACAGCGCAGCGTACTAGCAAGCTGTCTCTTCTCATTCTTCATCTACTCGGCCTTGATAATCCACACCTACTATCTGCCCCAATGGTTCCAAGCAGTCAAAAATACTTCAGCCATTACATCCGGCGTCGATTTGATCCCCTATGTTGCGTGCAATGCCTTCTTCTCACTCGTGGCCGGTATTGTCGTCTCGAAATCCGGATACTTTACACCTCCTACTATTATCGGCACAGCAATCGCCACAATAGGTTGCGGACTAATCAGCACACTCAAAACCGATACCACCTCAGCTCAATGGATTGGCTACGAAATACTCAGCGCAGCAGGTTTTGGAATGGCAATCCAACAAGGATTCACCGCCGTGCAGACTGTCTTGCCTTTGGAAAAAATCCCCATCGGTACTGCTGCCGTCGTTGCGTCGCAGTCTTTTGGTGGTGCAATTTTTGTTTCTGTCGGTAATACCATTCTCCAGAATCAATTAAAATCTTCTGCGAAAAATGGACAATTGCAAGGGATTGATATCCAGGCTGTTTTGAATGCTGGTGCCACTGGCTTTAGATCTGTTGTCGATGCGGATCAATTACCTGAGCTGTTGGTAGCATATAATGGAGCCCTGCAGAAAGCTTTTATTGCGGCGATTCCTGTCACCGCATTGGCGTTTGTGTCTTCCTTATTTTTGGAATGGAAGAGTGTTAAGACGAAAAAATCTACTGAACATGTTTGAGATTGTTAGATATGGCCTTTTCTAGGGTTGGTCCGGGGAAAGTAAATAATATACGCACATAGTACTTTAGATATATAGCAAATTGTAATTAAGATAATCCATTTCTATTTAACATCAATAAATTAAATGCTAAAAGGCCAAGCTAGCGTACGAAGCTAGATTATGATGATAATAAACGGAACTTGGTACGTTGACTATTATCTTCTGCTAGACCTAGACCTAGACCTAGGTAACTCGTAAGCAACGCGTTAGTCACAGATGTCCTTTGTCCGTCCCCAAGGATCTCATAGTACAGCGATCTTCAGCACTTGAAAACCGACCGTATCAATCTTTCCCATTTATTCCAAACATCTTGTCCACCTCTCATGATATCATCCAGATCTCTGTCTATCGCACAGTCTTCCACGTCCATTCCCGTAACCAATTCCATCCATTTAGTTCCCTCGTTCCTATTTGAGGGGTTCTCAATGGATGTTGGGTTATTGTTCAGTCCTCGAGAAACAAAATTTTCCGGCTGTGGTAGGATTGCTATACTTGGAAAGGAGGGATGAGAAGATGTTGATATTGATGTGATCCGGCTACATTTAGCTTGGATTTTTCTATAAAGTAATATGAGGATATCTTGGCGAAGGCGACCAGATGACTGGTGAGATATCGGAGGAGTAGAGCTAGAGTGAATAAGCTTTGATGGCTCGAGAATGGCATAGCTGGCAATAGATTTGTAAGTAGATAGTTCAGTATTGAAGACTTTATCCACAAGGGGTTTTGATAATTCAGCATCGGCGTCTGAGGAGGCGCAAGAGCTGAGATACATCAGGAGGATAAAAATAGCGTGATGAGGTTTTATAAGACCAGGAACAACCCATCCAAATTCTGCTTCATGAGATGCATCGGATAGGTAAAGATAGTTTCGGAGAAATGAACATGCAGCTCTGGGTCAAATATATTAGTAACAGTACCAGGAAAAGCAATTTCGCTAATAACCAACCGGACAATATTCTTGAGCCACCCAGTGTCCTGCAGTTGTCTTGCTTCACAGAAGTTCAAGCCAAGTAGGCAACACATATAATCAGTCAACAAATTCAGATATGAACGTGGTCCTAGGTTTTCTGCGTTTCTTTCCGGCAACAGAGCTAGAAGATTCTCCGACATTTTGACAAAAAGAATCAAATCCTCTTGATTCGCCATCTTTCTAATCCAGTTGCGCGTATGATATACCCACTGACATTGACCTTGAAAGACAACCATAGTTGATATGGTTAGACTTTGGCTAGAGGCACAACCGACGACTTTGTAATCAGGTAAAGAAATACTGGCTGTGTACCCCTTCCTAGGTATTAATGAACCTGCACCTGTCGTAATCGTTGACCGGAGATCTAAAAACAACAAATACCACCAAATTCTCTTCTCAACTTCTTTTTGGACTTCAAAACTACGGTCTAGCCTCTCGTAATTGAGATGCAATGAATGGGCGATCCGAATTGCAGAAGGTAAGAATCCATATGCGGATGGTGAGGATATCGTGCGGGCTTGAAAAGTATTTACAAGAAGGCACGCTTGTAGGAGCTGAAAGGCCGATGATCTTCGGTGTATCTTATATGTTGGAAGAGCAATTATTCCCAACAGCCGTTCGTATAGATCGTGTAATGACCTCGACTGTGAAATATTGATAGTAGAATTAGAAGCCCCACAATATAAAACAGCCAATATGAGTAGTGCAGATTCGACGGAAGTGTCAGACCAAATATTGGCCCAGAATTTGGTGTAGTCATCTATGAGAGTATCAATATGGCATATAGGCACTGCAGATTGTATTCCGAGAAAGATGTCCAAAAAATGGTCGCAAACTTCTCGTGCGGGAACTTGAGCCCGAAATTGGGAGATAAATTCGTCGCCCAGTGCTCTAAGGGTAAGGGCCAGATGTTTAACGGGTCGATTGAAAGTAGTATTGATGTCATCTATATGAGTCTTTTCGAGGGGATGAGACGATGGTATTCGAGTCATTCCAGGTGCTGGCAGATCGGTTGCTTGTAGTTTTATTTCGAATTTTCTCTTGATGATTGGATTTAATGAATTAGGTGATGGTGTTTTAGTAGCCGGAATCCTGGGCACATTCACCTCAATGATCTCGGATTCTGGTATTTCGCTGTGCAAATATTTACATGATCGTCCCCATTTTCTACACCGTTTGCAGGATGGCCTCTCACGACTACACTTCATCTAGAGTAAGAGAATGAGCACTATGCATAATCGTGGTTGAGCAATAAATACTTACGCTTCTGAAACGACATGATGTACAGGCTTTCGCCCTACGATATCGCCTGATGCCATTAGAACCGAGAGTATGTGTAGTTCCTGGAGGACTGAGTGACATCTTTGGTGTATATGATCTCCGCTGAAAGCAGGTTGTAGATTTGGGTGATTGAGACCAGCAGGAAGTTTGAAAGATTTGAAGGTCGAGTTGGTGTTCTTCCGTAGTGTATTATATTTGGAGAAGTGTGGTAGTTATCGATCTAATTTTTATGCTGACCTAGATAGACTTCATTGGACAGGGAGGGTTGTCTTCCCCATATCAGCAAGTAAAACACGAGGTAAAATCATCACGTTTAGCAGGTCATGCCTTGTAGGATAAGCACTAACGAGGTCTATGGGTAAATACCCGATGGTCCATATTGGCACTTTGATTTATATCTTCTAACGATTCGAAAATGAATCACTACCATACCCATATTGCTGGCGCTTAATCCAAACATCAATCAATGGGCTACGAACCAAGAGATTATCGAATTTTATCATCTGTTGAGCCAAGCCCAACGCCAGTGCAAGAAGGTACAAGATATTTCAATCTCTGGCCCTTCAATCGACCCCAATGTTTGAATCAGAGATATGAATCGAGGCGGGTCGCTTGGTTAAACAACTGCGGGGTAGAGATATTACCCACAATGCTGCTTAGCTAGATAATTTTGCTGTTATTATTAATGCAATGAATAATGACTTTTTGATTGCGTGGAATGTAAACAGAACCTTCGATATGAGTTGAGTACTGAGACTATAAATATCTTTGGAAATCTTCCGGAGGCGAGACTGCTTGGGTGGATTAACAATGAGCTAGGTATTCAACAAACTCCCTGCTTTCTTTCCGGGTGTGTTGATAATATATATTTATTAAATAACCTCATAATCACATGATTGGCACTTTGGCGGAGTGGTTAACGCGATGCCCTGCTACTGTATCACGCTGAGTCAGGCATTTCCTTCGGGAGCGAGTGTTCGAATCACTCAGGTGTCGTTTTGATAATTAGCCCACGCTCTTCTATTAATTATTTCACACTTAACTTTTTCTTTACATTTACTTTTTCGTGCTTCATCTTTCTTTTCATTAACATAAGATCAAAACATTTGTTAAATCCTTTTATTTGAGGCATGAATCTTGGATAAGTGGGGCTTTGCGGGCGGGACAAGTGGTTTGATCAACAAGGAGCGATCACTTCCATCAACGTGGCTACGTCCGTACCTGTCTTTTCATATTCAAGAAGCTTGGAAGATAAGCAGTATTTTACGACCGCCGAGCTGAAGCTTGGGGGTCAAGACATAGTGTATTAGTACTATGCAAACGAAATGCAACTTCCCTCAAATCAATCGCGCGAGACGAGGGAGTGCTGCCTTTCGTATCACTTTATGCAGATGAGGAGGCTCCTCACTTCTCTTATCTCTGTTGGGTTAATACATGCGATACATCCAATCCATCTTCAACTTGCATGATGATACACAGGATCCTCCTTTTGGACTGCTCGCGCGAGGTTGCTGTGTCTCGGCGCATCGGGGCTGAAAATTATGATCGTCATCTTATAGCCCAGCCACCACTCTTCCTATCATTCTCTCTTTTGCCCCGCCTTCAGAATTTATACAAGGCAGACAAGCACACGTGTTGATTAAGCACGTGGTACTTTATCACCCGATGATTTCTGTGGCAATTCAAGGCATTCAAAATGTCCGGGCTGCATGTCTCGACGCAAGATGCGTCTTTTTCTCTTTGTTTCTCATGAATTTTGCACAAGTGGGTGGCGTTAAGACTTCGATGTCTCAATCAACACGATTCTAATGATGATATACATGTTCACCGCAGTCAGTCGATTCTCAGCTGTAATTTTGCATTCGCTCATTACGGTACTTTCGGATGTCCGATTGTTTGATTCTGTGCTCTTGCCCCTCCCAGAGTTATGCGTTCGACGAGTCTAGAATGGGTAGTTATTCCTATCCTTTAGTGAGTCATGACATATGTATTCTCCATGTTGTGCTCCGGATAGCATTTCGAGCATATCATTACATTCTTGTGTGGAGATCAATCATGAAATTGAGTGGTCGGGTGAGGAAATTTTACAGCTGTACCAGCAGAAAATACCAGTGACTTCAGGTAGACACCTGCTGTACCAGCCAGTATAGAGCAAAAAACCATGTGAGGTACGTTTACCCTGACACATACACTCAAATCCGATGGCCCATGCCTTCGAAAATTATGAACTGAGTAACAATAGCGTTCCTCGAGGAATATCATTCGTTGCATTTATTGAACTCCTTTGGTATATCGGCTCCAGGATGCAATTAACTATGATCCAAATGCTTTCGTTGACGGCAACTGAAAAGCATGGCCACCCATTCTCCGGATCTTCTCCAGATTGTACGCTAGCGAGACGGAGGTCCTGATCTAAGAAGGTTTACGGTCGATGAATTGAAAGACTACTGAGTGAGGGCAATAAGACGCCTGGGTATACCACGCAGTGGTATTGGAAGACTTTGACTCGGCTGTTATCGACATGGGAAAGCTATGCATAACGATGCTAGGCGCGACTATATGTTACAATTCGGGCTCCGGATCTAGGGACATGGCCACAGATACAGGGAAGAGGACTTGCAATCTGCTAACACGGAGAGGGTGTCGGCAAGTGGCCGGTGGCTGTTATGATTAGGCTAGAGATTAGTCTTAAAGTTTTCCGAGAGCATCGTGGAAGATGATGGATAGACTTGGAGATTCTCGAGTGCTTACATTCTTCTTCTTTAATACTCACTTCCCAACATTAATGAGGTTGTTGAGGGGTTAAAAAATGACGCATTCAACTATTTGAGGTCGAATATTGTTATACCGAAACTTAGGAGTTTGAAGTTATGCTTGTTTGAATGTTTCTATTGTTTTAAGATGTCAGTGCAGTTTGATTCGGCTAGAGCCGTCATCATAAGCGATGTGATATTCGGCCGTGACTCGAGGATATTAGACGATGCGAAAAATCATGGTTCGTCATATGAAAGTCCTGCCTAAATTAGTTCTTGCAATATTTTCTACGATTCTTCAAGCATAGGATCAAGATAATGGGCGCACTTTCGACCAAAAATCATTGACCACCGAAGCCAGTGTTCTCATTATTGCCGGTATGGATACCACTAGACTATTTCTCGATTGAGTTTTAGGATTGGGGTTAGATGGAGGAGTTTATAACTTACTGTTTTTTTTATGGGCTAGGTTGGTATGCTGTAATCTGTTGAAATGTTAGTTGTTTTTGAACACTTTCGTCTCTGGTTTTCTACAATGACTTAGCACGAAATCATTAGCATCACACTTCAAGAAACCATACTCGGGAAATTTAAAACTTGTCTCTTGTCTACTTGCAATCCTAGTTGTTGTATTATGTGTTCCGTGTTTCTAGTTACTCATTGAAATGTTAGTGATGGGGACCAGATGGCTCTTACATGAAGATATGGATGGAATGGTTGATGTGAGTCTTGAGACAGATGTAGAAATGGGTAGGTATTCCCTCATGTGAGGATACTGATACTTGGATGAAGATATTACCCAATTATCCAACCCCAGCAACGCGACATTTCGGTTTAGCTACCAGCAAGTGTCATTCCCGATCCATTGGTAGTATGATGAATTAGGCTGAGAGTCGAGCATTTAATGGCGTATGAAATAAACTCCTCGTCTATTCCAAGTCCCATTCAGAAAGCCCAGAATTCTTAAAGTCACCACGCGAGAAATAGAGGGGTTGGAGAGTTGTGTAGATTTGATGCGAAGGTCAGTTCGGAATTATTCGAGTTTGTAGTTTGAGATCCGACTTTCCGCTATCAATCATCAACCATTTTTTATGTTTGCGCGTCACAATCATTAATCGTCGTTATCTCAGCTTTCGGCTCGCAATCATTGTCCTTAAGTTCTTCTAGAGTAAACTTTTGGTATAGAAAGCCGCAAGCGTATCAACCTGGCTTTTACTCGCGGAAGTTTGCGGTGTATATTGTTTGATGGTTTTGATGTCGTGCGCTCTGAGATCAGATGCCTGTTTTGCCTGCCCTATTCAATCACTACTTTGTCAGGTGCTATATCAAATGATACTCTCGGGTGCGTTATCCATATTCTATGTTTGAATGCCACAGATTAGTTTTCACGGTAAAGCGTGAGCATGATATACCAAATGGAAACCGCATTTTGTTTGTACAAACCATGTGTATCATAGCAAAAATCAGATCGTCAAACGAAGAGCGTATCTCGTGCATGTTTGCTATTGCTGCAACAATTACTACTTTCAATCTATAAATTTTGTATAATTGTTAGAATTGTTTTCTGATCAATCACTTCAAAAACGTTTGTTACTCTTCAAGTCTTCAAATTTCTGTTTGCATAACTCGAAATGGATAATTCAGTGTGCGCCATGGATATATCGGTGTGCGCCATGATTTGCAGCAAATGGAAGATGTCTGTGGAATCGGTGATACGTCATGACGGGGAGAGCTACATCGCTGTGCTCAAGGGGGAGGAAAGACGACTGTTGAAACTCACTAATTATGGTGATCCTGACAATGAAGTCAGAATGATGAGAGCTGTCCCTTCGTCTGTACCTATCCCAAGAATGTACGACCACGGGAGAGAGAACGAAATACGATTTTTGCTTATGGAATACATAGAGAATTCCATCCCCATGTCAGAATTGCCGGGAGTATTCCCTAATCACCTGATGAAATCGATAAAAAAACACATCAAGGCAATCAGATCGGTGACCATGGATTATGAGCATGGAAGCTCACACGACCACTATTTGACTATATGCCACTTTGGGAGTCCGGAGTATTCAAACGCAAGCCACTTTATGCAAAAGAGGATGCAGGGTATGGGTTTGACCCACGATCAATCAATCATATTTAAGCATGACAAACTTGTATTGTCTCACTGCGACTTGTGGCCAAGAAATATAATGGTGTCAAAAGACGGATCAAAGATTCTCTCGATAATAGATTGGGAGACTGCAGGATATTACCCAAACTTCTATGAGCACAGCACATCCTGGTTTTACCTCAGGATGGAAAACATCAATCAAAACGCATTCACAAAAAAGTGGATGAAGTTTTTTGTGACACCAGACACACGTCGAGTTAAAGCATACGAAAATCTTATATTTAATGCACTCAAAGCCAGGTGGGAATCTATCCAGGCAGAGAGAGCTCTGAGAGCTCTATCACTCATACATGTCTCCGGCAAACAACAATCAGAAGGCCAAGAGGTGGTTGAAGGACATGGAGAGGAAGTCGAAGGAGTCCAAACCTGATGAGGTATCTCGCAATGGCAAGGAGAATGGCGAGGAGAATGGCGAGGAGAATGGCAAGGAGAATGGCAAGGAGAAAGCGGAGTCAGGGCCTGAGGTCAATAACAAAATCATCCACGGTGAGCATTCGGGGAACTACTACAAGGGAAATGACGGAAAGGTGTACCAGACTACGGGAAGTCACCGAAGTTCCGAAGTTCCGATGGACCGAAGTCTGGTCTTCATGTTTGCAATGGTTTTGTTAATATGGTACCCAAAGCCGTGTTATCATGCAATGAATGCAAGAGGAAAAAATGATTCTCGGCACACTTTTAACACCATATCATCTCCTTCCAAAGGTCACATACAACATCGTCGCTCATTTACACTCGTCATGGTGGACACCCAAGGTTTTTCGTTCTGCTTCAACTGGGTATCGAGATTTGCACACCACCTGTTTCTGTGGCATTTTTGGAGATAAGATAGTGGGGGGCAAATAACCCGGGTTTCACACATAGTCTAGATTTCGATCATCACGCAATAATAATGGAAAGGGTTTACAAAAACATCATGGAGTCTAAGGCTCTATCTATTGCGTGATCATAAAAATGTGAACTATTGAATCCAATAATAGGAGTATTGTAAATCAATATTATAATGAGTGATGATATTATATTAAGATGTTCGAATGATAGTATTTATATTTCTAGGTTTATAAACCTTACACTTGGTGTTCGGCAGATGATATTGGAGAGTCTTTATGCCATTGGGATGACAAAGAACTCTAGAAGTAGATGACACGGAGTTTAAATCAAAGTAAATTTCTACAAAAATTGACAATGTTCTATCTCTTCCAGCGAGGAGAATCATGGGAAAATTCTACACTTGATAACGGTCTAGGCGAGTGCCTCCAAAATTAATCCATTTATTTTGGAAGGTCACATTCAAACGGGATTCACCCATCATCTCGATAATTACTGGATCATAAAGCCCAATCTTCCCTTACTTATAGATCAGGGCTGAGATACAGAACTACCAAAACCCAGGTTAGCTCCTCTGATCCCTCAAATTTGCCCATGATGTCTTAAAGAAATGCGACAAGATCGATATTGCTGACTATAGCGACCCACCCCACCAGGCCGATAATCTCGATCTCTTACTTTTCTCAGCAAAGTCACAGAACTACGAGCCCATGACCGTTAATTTATCTTGATTCTAGAAATTCGTCGAATACATTCCGAGCCGGTGATATCTACATCTCCACATTCCTCAGACAGGCTCCCAGAAATCGGGAACGCAGCTGACCCGAAAACCCCCTTTCGGTATTCTCCGTCGGAATGTAAAGGGCTTTTCTTCTATTTTAAGCTGTGTCGATCAGAAGACAAACAGGATACTGGCTGGGTGGAATGTTTAGAATCTTTGGGGCAAGGGAGAATGAATGGATGGGAGAATATCATATATATCTAGGCTTTTCCCCGAAGCACTCCATGAAGATCAAAAACAACTATTCCATACAAATTCAAACTTACAAAAACCACAAAGATGCAATTCCTCACACAAACCATCATCGCGGCAGCATTTCTTGCCGACTTCGCCTTCACCGCACCAAGTCCTCAAGGAGCTCCAGTCAATGGAGGAAGTGGTGGTACTCAAGGAAACGTCCGTATCCCAATTCTCAATATTCCGAAAGAATATGAACTAACCAAAAAAACAGTGCAATTTCTTCTGTTGTGAGCGTAACCTAGGTACCGGTGGTACGCTGTGCAAGAACAATACTGCGATCCCTCATCCTTACTCTGACGATTGCTCCACGATGCCGATTGGGAGGTTCCCTAACGGTGATGGGAAGGCGGTCCCGGTTTGCTGCGCCAATCCTAATTGTGCAAATCAACCGGGTTGGAATTCGCCTATTACGAATATTTAAAGGTTTGGTTCTGGGATTGGGAGGGGAATAGGAGTCGGTTGATGGATGTATTGTTTGGATGGTAGGAGATTTGAGGTGGACTTAGAAGAAAAGAGAAGAATATGCCTTTAGTTTCCTGGGATCTATCTTGATGTGGCAGATTATACACCTGGATTAAGATGGATATCGTAAAATGGTTCAGGAGGACTTCTAAAATACGGGTGGCACAGTGCCTTTCTTTCCATTGCATTGTTTAATTGTCTAGTTCTTGGTTTCCGCGTCGTTATTGCTACAGGTTTCCACATTTTTGGTTTAGTCACCAGCTTTAAAATCAGTATACAGAGCATTAAAAGCATGACAATCACTTACTTACATCCAAATATATTGGATAACCTCATACTTGTCGACACAAGAACCAGAAGTAGCCAAAGGATGCACCTCTTAATCAATCCGACCTTTTCATCACGGCCGTCGAAAATATTATATTGAAGTCCATACCGATGACTTCGTAATCCACTTTCATATCACCAAAATCACCTCAATTCTTAAAGTCTCCTTAGCGCACCCCATCAATTTGGCACCGCAGTTAGTGCTATAGTGCTTATTATGGAATTCGTCTAATGTATTAGCATTTACATTTATAGGCCATGTCCAGCGGGGTTTAAGGAGCCATCCATTCATGATCCTGAGTATGAAAAAGGGGCAACCAACGCACTTCATACCAAGGTCGAAAATCACGACCATATCTTCCCCGTCACTATTCCCATAATTACTTGTGTAATCATTTTGTTTCACCCCAACAAATAACAGTCCAGCCCACTCCCATAACCGTCCCCGCTGCTGCCAGAAAACTATCTTCTCCTAAAATCCACAGCATTTACTAGGTTACTAGTGGTCCCTAGATCTTCTTTTGCTTTTACTATGCCAAGTCCTCCGCATATCAGCATGATGGCTTAAGAAATTTTATTTTTTGGCGTCTTGCAGCTGTAATCGAATAGCACACGCTAGGCACCCCGGATGTGGAGACCAGACCCTACGCAGCCTAATAAACCATTGAATTATTCTGGAGATTTGTGAAATAAATTACCGATGCATTGTGATGCTCTACCCAAGCTGCTCCATCCTCCCCCCTCTATTTCCTTTGACGGAGGAGAAACCTCCAATTGAAGAGCAAAGGTTCTTTTCGAAAAGAGGAGCTGTAAGCCTCGCAAAGTACGAGTTGGGAATGTTTTTATACCAGAGGTAGGATCAGTAGTCATACCAAGATGATTTACTGAAACAAAATTCGCGAAACCCAATTCCCAAGACATGGTAGATAATCGCCACGTGCGCTGAATCCTGAGCGATCCGAGATTGTTTGTGGTATTTTGAGCCTTGGGATCTGTCTTTTATTCGTCAAAAAGATATCCAAAACATTTAGTTTTCAATCGACATCATCTATTAACTCGCTTGTATGTCTCTTCATTCAAAATCGGATAAGTTATCAAGCAGCCTAAGCAGGAGTCTCATCCATCTCATTATCAGTCGGTATATCATCCTCAGCCATAGATAGGATCGTAACCCTCCATCTCAGAATCATTCACAGCCAGCGACAACAAGTGTTTCCTTCGCAAGTTTCTCCTAATTTCCCGCATCCGTTCTCTCATAGTGTCCAGTGTTTTCCTCCAGGAATCACAAGGTTTGTCATCCTCCCCATTTAATAAAGATATCAGCGCTTGTATCAACTTGTCGATTTTTCTAATTGTATCCAGTGGTTCTTTAACTCCTCCCGTTGCTACATCGGTAGCTAAGCTCATGATCTTTGCGCAAATTCTGCCATATCGAGAACTTCCCCATCGTGTATAAAACTCTTTAGTGATCTTGGAGATGGTGGATTTCGATTGCTCCGGCTCGGTATCTAGGTTACTATAGGCGTCCATGATGTCATCAAGTTCCTTAAATTCCTTAAATTCCACCGTGAATTTCTTAGAATTTTTATCGTCGGGTGAGTATAACATCTGTCGCCTGAATTCTAGGATTTCATCTATGTATTCATAATCTGTAATCAATTCATCCGTCCAGCAAGTGGCTATCTCTCTAGCGAATCCTCTAAATCCCTGGTTGAACATCAATAGATTTGCTTTAATTTCGA
Source organism: Sclerotinia glacialis (assembly GCA_002162575.1). NCBI lineage: Eukaryota > Fungi > Ascomycota > Leotiomycetes > Helotiales > Sclerotiniaceae > Sclerotinia > Sclerotinia glacialis. Next base: position 400,319 of record NGKH01000011.1, on the reverse strand, counting down.
TAGGAACTTTTCCGATACTTGCCAGTGCGAAATAAGAGTCAACAGCATCACAGTGAGCTTTCGCCGTACTTAAGAGCATTTCATACTGAATCTGCATTGATGCTTCTACCGCTTCCCCAGGATCGATTTGTATGGATTCCTTCCCCGTAATAGTTGCAGCAGTGTAGGCAGCAGTAGCAATAGCCTGAAGTTTTTCTTTAAGACCTTCATTGTACTCGAGGATAAAATCGAGATACTCGTTCTGCTTGGAGCTGCTGATGAAATACCTTTCGTTCAATTTCGCCCGTTCAATTAATCCATCGCCAGCCTGACAAGCCCTTCGTTCATCTGCACTCATATTCTGTTTTAATTTTAAAGTGGCGTGCGCACTTCTCCATTTAGACCCCTCAGATTGACCAGTATCTATATCCAGGAGTGATTCCGCTGGAAAGGATGGGAGTTGAGTGACCTGGGTCCTTACATTAAGGGACCTAAGCCCAAGCATCAAGGGACCGAAGGTTTTGACCGTATGATTCCAGAAATCCATCTGGTGAACATCTTCAAAATGCTTTACTGGTATTGGATAAAAGTAGTAGCGCGTGCTCAGAATGGGAGTTTTTAGAATAACATTGGATACGTAATTCGCCCAATACCCCGATGGCCATTCGGTCCAGAAAAATGCAATTGTGGGGAATAAGGAACCTCTTGGATTTTTCTCTCCTCGCGTAACGGCCCCAAGACCTAATTGCTCCATTAAGAAACCACACTCTTGGATGGAGTGGTTTTCGAAATATGCCTTCGCTTTTTAGTGATGATCAATCCTAAGAATGTCCAAGTTGCTCACCTCTGGGGTTGAATTCGAAACCCAAGTCGCTAAGCTATTGTCTAGTATCCTCCGAGAGTATTCAGCTATATTTGCCATTGCGTGCGTACTAAAAAGGGGCATCAATATGTGTCAATATACCATGAAATAAACCAACTCTCACCATTCATGAGTGATGGTTACAGCAGTCCTCCATTGATACCCTAACCTTTCGGACGCTGTAGCATCCGGACGAAGTAAAGGCTCATAATTTTTGTGATCTAGAGTGATTTGGGTTCTAAGAAAACCATTGCCCTTTGCATCTTCTTCTACTGTAGTATTAGTGCGGCCATTGTAAGCCAGAGTATCGGAGGTCTGTTTGAATCTAAATGCGGTGTTACGCGACAGCTCCGATAAAAGATCCTTCCTGCTCTTTTCAAGAGCGGGATCCTGTGGATCTAATCCTCTCGATCGGAAGGAGTGAAGCGTATGTAGACTGCTTAAGGGAGCCCATTCCGGCGGATTATCAGGAAATCTACTCGGATCAATTGGACTTCGTGGTCCATGTAATAAAGAATCAAACTATATGTCTGTTGTCAGAAAATTCCAAAGGGGGGTAGATGGATTTACGAAATCAGAATGAATGTTTTTCAACAACAATGAGGCAAGCTGAAGAGTTGGTTGCATTATTTTCCACACAACATCATTGTGAGCAGTCCATTTCCCAGGCCCTAATTTACCAAGAGCATGTGGTTCATGACTACCAGCCGCTTTGCGCCAATGACTTCTTTTGAAGCAAGGTTGAATTGGAACATTCAAATCGCTTGGTTTCAATAATCTTGTCGACGTTATATTCGCATCCAAATCAAGTAACTCTTTAGCTGTAAAGTTATGATACGAGAATCTCTGCTTCTGTTCCCGTCGCAAAGTATTCCTATCGGGCCTCGCAACTCCACCTTCTGAAATGAACGGTAGAATAGGGGATAGTCCACTATGCCTATCGTTTGGCCTTCCTGGGTAGGGGCCGTATTTCTTTTTAAATGCTGTATCAGCGCCAGGATTGGCTGATGAGCTTAATTTCACAGAACGTCGGTTCGCCATAATTAATGATGATTGAGCGGCTGCAAAGCAAATCTTGCTATCATGTTTTATCTAGAGATCATGTTTTATCTAGAGATGCTCTGAGCTTTGTACATCGTTCGTGAAAGAAAGATGTAGCTTGGATCATTTGACAAAGAGAAATAAATAACCTTCGTAGAGAAGGGCCCAAGAAGAAAGAACTTGTGAGAAAGGAGAAATGAAATGATTATAACAGGAGTTTGTACCAATCTCTATGCCAAAAACCATGTAATGAAATCTGCCAAAGTGCTTGAAATCAATGATCTTAATCTTTATTGTCAAACGACTTTGAATCATTATCTTCCGTAATCGTTTCAATCCAGTGCTTTAGTTTGAAGTTTCGATGATATTTCAATACAGTTGGTTGTGTATAGATAGATGTATCTTGAGCTGTAGTAGTGGAGGAAGACAAACAAAAGAAAATTAGTCATCATTGGTCGCGTTGTCTATCTAACTTGATATGGTTAGAGCCTTCACTCACGTGGAGGAAGGAAGTTGTTGCAGACAGAGAAGGTCGGGTAAAGACTGGATTGAAATGAAGAGGGCATGGCGAGGTGAAGTTAGAGAGAAACTCAAGTGTCGTGTGCAGACAGGCGTACCGATGCATCCTCAAACTATGATAAGCTGAGTCATCTGGAAGTATCAAAATCACGATTTTCAACACAGCGAAATCTTCGAGCAGTCTCCACCCTGTTGAAGAATTATCTCATAGGGCCTTTCCCATGCCCACTAGACTCCCTCTCTTTCCCCCATTTCTTATATCCTTTTCTCTGTTCCGCCGTTCCAGTCCCATCAATCGAGATATGAGATTGCTCCATTGTCGTTTTCCACGTATCTGTGCAGTCTGATTCTCCGGGGAAATGCCCGATGAACACTCGTGGGAAGGTAAAGAGTGCTCGTTCCAACGGTATTTTCAAATAATGCCAAAGGATAAATACGAGCATTTGACTTGGTAGTGAATTCAACGAGAGCTCATCACTTCATTAGCCTTCCAAATCACTTGGCTGGAAACACTTAAATCCATCGAGTCATTCAACGATGACAACCAGGACAATAATTCGGCGAGTGTGCAATGCGAAAAATCATTCCTCACGCATCAGTGTAAGGGATGACTCGGAGATCAATGGCGCAGTCAGGAAGTTCTCTGAAGAGTTTGATCGGAATTCATGATTTTCTTTCAAGGCCTACCTAGCCAGCTTCAATAAAAACGGAGGTACTTCACGACCAACAGCTGATCGCATCAAAGGGTAGATACAACTGAAAGATTTACCACATTAATGAAATTGCTGTGCAAAAACGGCATGCAACATCCAAGCGAAAAAAATATACAAAGAACAAACAGTATGCCATAAAGCTCTTTCTCAGTCCACGGCAAACAACCGAGTACAATGATAAACGCCTCCCTTGTATCTGAAATCATCTCCAGAACGGTCCGACCTTACAAAATTCTTCATCTTCGTCTTCGCATTATCCATCTCCATCCTATCAATACTAAATTTAACAGCCGGAGCTTCACAAATACAACGACGCCATAGAGGCAACAATCGGACATCGAAAACGCTCAAGGCTTTCATCGCCATTTCCCTACTCTTCAAATACTCCTCTTCATAGTGATCCATTAAAGGCTTCGAGTCCCTACTGTGTATCCGAGGACAAATGATTAAATTGTCGGGCATTTTCCATTTCCCATCCCAGATAAAATAGTACTTGGGAGGGTCGCCTTCGGGAGGATCAACTCCGCACTCGTTTTCTATGATAGATACTGTTATGTAGAGCATTACTTTCTCTACTTGAGTCATATTATTGAGGCGAGATTCGGGATTGGCTTTAGTGGGACAGATGGGGATTTCATCTAGCATTTGAGTTGAATTCTCATCATGTAGTTCGAATCGTAAAATGTGTCCATCTGTAATATAGTGCAGCTTGGTGGTTGTAGAATTCCATTTTTCGTGCTCGTCCATTTCCAACAATGTGACTTCCAACTAGAATTATTAATCATCAGGATGAATGATGTCTTCTAACACGTTAATCTTTTGACTTACGAGTATGGTGTGCAAGGAATTTGATATCTTTTGTCGCATGACTGAAGTTTCCCAACGCATATTCGCGTCCTCGGGGTCATTTCGCTTGATTTGGAATATGAATAGCGGTAGACGACGATTGAGGAATTGATGCAAGATTCGAGGATCTATCAACCAGAGACAAGTGACCACTGCATCAAGCGGAGCCATGGTCTTTCGAGCTATGTATACATCTGGTCGGCTTTCCATGTAACTCTCAACGTCAACAACACGGGGTGATGGCTCTAGGTTTGTGAGGGGGAGCTCCGATACATTTAATGGACAAAAAGGCATGACTGTAAAGCATAGCAATAAGGATAAAACAAAATCGAGTGTAATTCATGAATAATCTTCTTGCTTGGAATAATGAGGAACAATATGTTGAGTCCGTCAAAGAGGAGAACTACCCCCAAAATTCATTAATGTATTTGATGTACCAAGTTGCACTTGCCACGTTGGCGTGAGAAGTTGCGATGGATCTTTGATGGAAGGGGCGCAGGGAAACATCAACCCAAGAGTCAAAATTTTAAAGGAAACCCATTTCAGAACCCATACTCTCGCTTGCAACTCCAGTTTTCTGGCAAATTAATATCTCCTGTGCCATACAAAAAGGTCTCTGTCGCAGTACACCACCATCGGGTTCATATCATTGGCATATTTGGTAGCGATGATATCAAGAAAGGTAGCAATCTTCTTGACCCAAGCCATAATAACCAGAGGAATGAGAAGTCCTTCCACTCAATGCTATACCATAACTCTTGATCCTATTAGCGGAGTTTAGGACACACTGCGATGCCCAAAAAAGGAAACGTATTTCAAAGGTGCTTGTCTTTCGAAACCGGTATTTGATTGATTATGTCGAGTGAAAGTACAGCCACATAAGAACCGGCGTCGTACCAAATATCTCGGATCGAGTATCGTGGAAGAATATAACAACAGATAGAATCGGTGATAATGCACACTGTCTATCGGCCTAATCACAGCAAGTACCAAATACCACACGATATAATTTTTATAGACGACTTTTTCATTTCAGATTCTTATGATTTGATTTGATTTGATAGGGAAGATTGGTGCAAAGATTCTTAAGATTTTATTCCAACCAAGCAGAGCATACTAAGAAAACTCTATCGACATTAATATGTTGAGCTGCAGCAGCGACATCAAATCCTGCAAGCGTAAACCTCATAGGTGTCTCTCTTCTTCTTCTATTCTCTTAGACATTGCTGATCCGACAACGAGAGTTTAATTTCTTCACTCTGTCTTCTTGTTCATTCATAAACAAAGCCCTCAGCCAAATCTCAACTCATTCATTTCAATCTCACGCTGCTTTGTTAATCGTCGCGTTCCGTGAAAGAAGCGCTTAATGATTGGAGTTTCTCTTTTTTCTTAGACAATGAAAATCCAAGCTGTCTCGGAATGTGCCATATCTCATTTGCATGATTATTCATGGTTACCTTGGAGGGTAAACTTCTGTTTTTCCTTGAGTATTCTTGTTAGCTAAAGGTTACAGACAGGTTTGTGGATCTTGAGTATTGCGGTACTTGTTTTCGCGTTCGGTAAGCACTTCTTGGAAGCGGGGTAGCGAGTGTTACCGCCAGGATTGAAATGGATGTTGTGAGTATCGTTTTTATGATTTATTTTGATTTACTTGAATGTCCTTTATTGTTTTGAGCTTTCTGTTTTTATTTATTTAGGGGAATAGTCATATTCATGAATGCGGCTAGCAATTTGATGTAGAGCAACGATTCAAATTTCTATTCTATTCCACCTGCATCATTTAGCTAATACCAAACGCCTACCAACACCTTCTTCTTACCTTCCAAAAGGTCCATCCTCCACTGCAAAAACCCACTCAATTCTCATTAACAAACGAAAAAATGCACCTCCAAAAGAAAGCCTCCTCCTAAGCTGCTTTTAATAGCCTTTCAACTTCTCACCCTAACATAGGCATTCGAACGGACAAATCCATGCATACCACGCCCCTTTATCGGGAAGATCATTGTATTTCAAAGTACAGGCCGTTCTTGGATTAAAATTATCATTCACCGACGGACCACGCTGACTATCTTTCGAAACTTGTCCATCGCTCTGGTAAAGAGGCATGAAATATTCCCTATTGGTCGGTTCCCAAGTCCGCTGAATGACCTCGTTCAATTTCACCACATTGCACGTCCTGAACTGATCGGACCAATTCGATTTCGAGACTTTGTTTGGAACCTGGCCCGGCGTTCGCATCACACAATCGGTATCGAGGATGAAGGATGTGGCACTGTCGCCGTTGAACTGGTAGACAAAGGTGCAGGTTTTGTCGCCGAAAGCTAGGGCTTTTTGAGCGCAGAGTTGTGGTGTTGGTGGTTTTGGCTTTGGTTTGTTTTTCTTTTTTCTTGCTGTCAATTCGCCATGGGAACTCCCTATTCTCAGAAGATCGGGAAGTGGCTCGGCAACGGTCGTCGGCATAGCGTAGGTGACTAATGCGGGAATGGCTATCATGAATATGACGATGAGGTACTTCATATTTGCTGATTTGACGACTTGATTTAAGCGATGTATGTGGGTAAAGTCTGTCTTGTCTGTAAGAGTTGGTATTTGGTTATTGAATTAAAAATGGAGATTTGGTTCGAGATCTTAATGGAAGAAGTATTGGTGATTTTGTCTTGAAGTGTTGAAGTGATATAGTAATGTAGATAATTTTTAGAAGTAAATTAGCAGTAGCGATCCTTTTAACCAAGAGCATATGTGTAAACAATCATTGCAAGAAGCTCGAGTCATTGGTAAGACCGTTACTCATAATCTATATACATGACTGTTTGGGATGCGAGTATTCTCCTGACTCATTGCAGGAATCTCGAAATCATTCACAATTCACCTGTTTCATATTCGGGAGTTCTAGCTTTCATGGCTTTTCAGTATTTGCTCTGTGGAGAGAGAATATATTTCATCCTTTTCTCGGCATGATGTTGGAAGTAAGTCTTGCCTTTATATTCAGTCCTATTCTCTCATGGTGCCGAATCGATCCGTCGTTCAAATATCTAGCATACTCCAATCCTTATATATTGCCGTTGACATAACCAGCACTCTCAGGAAAATGTGTCAGGTATAGCGCAATGGAAAAGATTGTTTCATCAGTACAACTGCCACTCATGAATTTTATTATTGCAGATAAACCAATTTTTAAGTGGCTCGTTTCTTAGGGCGAGAAATCATTTTCAGTTCACATACATCAAGCCCAGGAATTTCTGTTGTGTCGTGTCGTATCACAGCCCTGGTGGCCTTTCCACGGGACAGAGGCAAAATTTTCAAGCGGCGATATTTGATATTTTGTAAAGTCAGGCGTTTGTAATTGTTTCTATCCGGCATTTACCATGCACAACATATATGTCTACTTATTCCATCACATCCATACCCATGACACGATACTTCCAGAGCACCACAGAAAGCTTCATCAACCCAACCTGGATGGTTTTGGGCCACAAGCAAAAAGCGAAGTAAATGCCGAAAAATCATCTCCGCTATCCCATCCACAATCATTCTCGGCACCATACTCCGTATTGGCATATGTAAATACCGGACAGCCTCGTGTCGCATTTCGATGTATGGTCAAATCGCCAGGAGTTATTCCCTCCAGGTACACAGTGATGGGTCCTTTGGGATTGGGCTGATTCATGGTCGTCTTGATGGTATTGCAGTATTTGTCGACGATGGTGAGGGTTTTCGGCTGCTGCATCTCGCGCATGGGATATGCGAATTGGTAGAGATCATCTTTGGGGGGAATGTCCCAGCGCATGTATAATTTCCAGCATTGGCTGTGGCCGGAGCATGGAGTATCTTTACCCGGTCGCGCGGATTGTTGAACTGGTCCGCTTGTGACGAGGGAGGTGAGAGTGAGTATTGAGAAAAAGATGGTGGCGAGGGAATGCATCGTTATTGTCTTGTATTGGGATAAATCTTTTAAACTCGAGGGATCTGTATGAATCGTGAGTCACTTTGTCTTTTTTAGTATGGATTGTTACATACGAAGGGCTGTTTTTCTTCCTTGGAGGTAAGTTGTTTCGAAGGTGGGTCGTAGTACTCGAGATGTTGTGTTGTACGAGAGGTTGTGTGGTATGAAATGTCTTTTGTTTGGTCTGCGTCTTAAAGTGGTCAAGCGATGGAAAGGAAACCTTTTTGTTCTCAAGAGCCCCTCTCTAACCAAGTGATTATTAACAAGAATTGTTCAGTTCAAGACTCATAATGTGAAGATTTCGATGAATGGTTGCCATATATGATTTTGCTTGAACTTTCAACCAGTCATCAATAGTAGACCATTCATATCAAGGTTGATCAAAAATGGTCAGAGAACACCCAAAGCAGCGCCTATGGCCTCTGCAGTCCTGAATTCTGCCATGTTATACTTGCTTATACAAAGTTGAAGTTAGGAGTAAAAAAGACCGAGCAAAACGGTAAAATTATGATGGGACAAGGTGAAGAAAGGAATTATCACGAATAGTATGCCGTATCCTGAGGATGGTACAGGACAAAGCAGAGTGGGTGAATTTCTAATCTGAAATGCTGGTAGGTATCCCACTAAGAGTCACAACATGAGATCATTCCTCAGTCACTTGGGTTGGAGTTTTTCACTATGAATCACTACATTCTTAATATGAATCATCACCATGCTTTTTACAATGACTTAGTCACACTTGATTCTCTGGCCTGAATAAAGGTTGTTGATATTCAGCCACGACCTTCTAAAATCTTACAACCATTTAAATCATACATCTCGAGTATCAAAACAAATTCACAAGCGGAAATCAGATTCATACATCTCGAGTATCACATACCTCCAGGAACCATCACCCCATCCACATCAAGAAACAATTCTCAGTGAGTAAGATATCCAAGAAGAAAATATATTTATTGACCACTTACACAGATTATTCCATCCAAACCCCATTTTCAACTCAACAGTCATGCAAATCTTCGCCACCACTTTTTTCGCCATCTTCTCCATCCTCGTATCCGTCGTCAACGGCTTCAACAAAGATCACTGCCTCGGGGGCGGCAAATGCACCTTGTACATGGACTGGTCGGCAGGCTCACCCGGACTCAAAGCCGGCTCCATGGAATTGCCCAAGGAGCTCACACTCTACGGCAAGAATTGTGCTATCATTGCGACCAAGATTGAGCAACCTGAGAAGAAAGGCCCCATCATGATTAAATCTTCGTTGCCCAATCCCCTAACTATCACTGGGCAGGATATCTCTACAGTTGAGAGAAAACCCATCTTCAAGTATGGCAATAACAAAGAGGGTGGAGAACAGTGTGGGGCAAACCCTAACGGCTGGCTCTGTAGCTTTTCCTGTTAGGAGGATAAAGGGTCTTGGTGACTGATCCTTCCCATAATCCGGCGAGAAGGGGTATAAGTGCTGGGTAGACTCTGTGGGGAAATGGGAAAATTTGAAGGGGAAAGGGAAATTCAATAATTTCCAACGTATGACGAATGCTGGTGTTCGGTACCTGGAAATGCGGATTAATTAATGCGAGCAAGACCTTACAGAACATTCAAGAAACAAAAATTGTTTAACCACCACTCTACTAAAGACAGTGTAGAAAAACTTGTGATGTTAAATCGGAAGAAAGCTTCTGCAACCCTTTTTTTTAACCTCGCCTTTTTTTAACAATCAAGTAAACATACATCTTTGCTCAGTATGACCTGAAATATGATTTGAATGTGTATGAATGTATCCAGGAGCGGCGAAAACGTTATGGGGCGAAGGATGTTGGATATCAATTTCTTTTGAGTGAGAAATTGATACATAGTGATTCATGGCTTTCGGCGAAAGTTTTCTGATGTTGGGAAAATTTCCCAACCACGATGATGCAAGTGATTCGGTGGCGGAATCACGAGTGTGAAACGAGTCAATGAAATAGATGGAAAGCCGAGCTGTCTTCCGTAAAAATAATCCGTAAAAATATATACGACATATCCACATTTGACTCGTAATATCTAGAGAGTTAGGCTCGGCAAGAAAGAGCTTCGAGAATTTCAAAGATAAGTCCTGAGATCCATAAGGAGGGTACACTTGCACCATAGTCCACGAAGTAATTTAACCTGCTATTAGCAAGAACCTCAACACAAACCTCATCATTATAAGTCAGCACACAGAACCTTCATTCTCATGAACCCTAATCCTCGTGAACCCTAAAACATCCACCAAACCCCATCAAGTCCGCAGCTCGCACAAGACACGCGGTGCGCCTGCCCCATATACACCACACAAGCATCGCGCCGATAGGAGATTTATCATTTGCACAACTTGAGAAATTTCCGATTCTCGTGTGGCGATAAAGATAGGAGAAAGGTGATGAGACTGGGAGTGTCATTTGATGTATCTATGAAATTGTGGGCCGGAAATTTTAGATTTGACACTATCAATCACTGTCAATTAATGCCGACACAGGAGGGATTGGGACTTGCATACCTAGTGCTTGTGCGCCAAGTTTTCGGTTTTGTTTGGGTAGATATCAATAGAATTTTCCGGATAACTTATCATTGTTTTCCATGCAAGTGTACAGTACAAGATGGATGACCTTATGAAAAAGATATTGTGTACTGTATCCCACTTACTCGAGTAAAGCTTCTTAGGCCGGTGAGTAACATGCATAACATATGGGGCGATATTGAACATATTCTGGGGAGAACTATGATACATTAAGTGCACACACCCAATAGAGTATCAATGCAACAGCCCACTCAGTAGCTTATCCGAAAGTTGAGAATTCGCATAGTATGACAATAACAAATAGAACTGATTGATAGCTGTGTTAGTGTACTACCTTAACACCAACACCAATTACCGGGTAATCACCACCGATCCATTCTTCTCGCTAATTTTGTCTTTTCATGTGTTGTTACTAGTAGCATGGCGGGTCTCATCGAGGTACGTAGGACTTAATTTTAAAACCACTTCTAGGCCATTTGTTCCTTGGACTTCTGTCTCTCACTTGCTCCTTTAATCAAAGTGCTAAGGTCACCCACTGGGATTTGGAATGGGAAATCCAGCGCCGCCAACATGATAGCAAAAAAAATCCACCAACCCGCCAGTGATGTCACAAAAAGAGTCGCACCAGCCGCGATTTGCAATCTGCCTGCCAGCGCCAATTGGCCTGCATCCATATTGCCGATGCCATTTGCAATGTGCCAATGTGTTGCCGACAAAAGTGCAAAGGCGACAACCAATGTAAAGAAAATTATTACAAAAACAACATTTGTGCGTAGAGAACAGACCAGATACATGAGACAAAGGACACTCATAAAGATAAGAAAGAATGCGAAGGAGGCATTAAACCCAACGGTTTGGAGACCATCGGCTGTAGTACCACCGGGAGGAGCGTAAAGACCATATGCACCGTAGAAAGGCTGTAGTGTGGAAGCAAATGTAAGCCAGAAGGCACCGAAGGAGATGAAAACCACAAAGGGAAAAGTGTTGCCGAGGATAAATTCGAGAAAGCCACCAACAATCATAAGGAGTCCACCAAAGAAGTAATAAGAACCACTAATGATGGGTAAGTTGACATGTCAAAAGTGGATCAGTAAGATGATCAAAACACCTACATTCCAGCCGCACCACTACCACCTGCTCCACGCCAGCCCATAAGATCACACGATAATGGTGAGAGGGAGATTAGAAAACCAACTATTGCGCTAAATACTCTGTTAGGCTGGAGACTTCAAAGCTACAGGGGATGGACATACACTGGAGTAGGATTTCCAAAGGTTTTTCTTAAATCACCTTTCACGGTGTTTTGTGGAGAAAGATAGATCTTTTCGAAAAGTTCTGGACTGATACTGATACTACCAGCTGTCCTGATCCTCTTTAATGCGACATCCGAACTCATTGAAATATCATTCATATGATACGAATTGCTGCCGTCTCCATAGTGATTGCTATTCTGCGAAAAATCCTTTTCCAGAGGAACACCATTCGAATTTGCCTGGGGGCTCAACTCGGTTGCCATGCTGAAAGTGTTTTCTGATAACAGAAGAGTACTGATTGATAAAATAGGACTAAATGACACGGAATGATATAAGAAGAGATAATGAGACTGTATGAAAGTAGATTCCGAACATGGGGAGTCGAGTATTATGTACATATTACAACATGTACTATAAAGTTTTCTCCGCACTTGTCGAAGCCTTCACACTCGCCCCCAGACCCTTTCATTCTGAAGATCAGCGTACAGAAGGGCTCACACTTTAAAGCTCTGGTAAATTTTGGGAGAAGTGGTCCGGTTCCAGACTAGTGGGTGAACACTAAAGCCCTTAGGGGTGTCGAGTGGGTGGGCGGCAAGTTTGGAAAGAAACTTCTTGAGCTAAGATATTATTGGTGTAGACACATTTAAGGTAGGAGCGCTGAGATCCGTATTGGTATAACGAACTGCTTAAACGAGGATATACAATTCCCCGAATTGTATCAAACATCTGATTGCCACCTACCCTTGTCTGAGTAGAGCAGGCTTGGTTTTGCATCAGTAACTGATGCGATAATAATGAAAGAGTTGTGCTTCTTGTTGAAATCATCGTCATACGAAGGAAGTATGGCATGTGCAAATCGTCCCAGTTCCGTGTATATGCTGGGTTATACGTAGTAAATAAGCTTTCAGGTCAAGTGGAAGGACATGGACATATGGTATCAGATAAAATTTTACATTTGATACTAGAAGCCAAGAATGCGGGGAAAATGGGCGGACCTTAAACCCAATTTTGAGTTGCCCGGAAATTTGGGTGGTTTTCCATGGTCGCGGGAGAGGTCTATTGGGACACAAAGCTGCATGGCTGACACCGGACATCAATTCTTGGAGGTTGAATCATCAAGGTGGCAACCGTTGATATAAAGCTCCTCGATTTTTCGAAGAAACATGGTGATTTGGCCGAAAAGAACGCTCCACGAGAGTTGATGACATATTTGCAAGGCATATGGTGATTCCGGCAGTGTGTCCGCGCTCCTTGACAACTGTAAAACTTCCGAATATTGTACTTATACCATACTATTTTGACGAAGGAACGAACAGTGGAGCAACTTCACCCCAAGATTTTTACCACATCAAAGTCTTAATTTTCCTCTTATTTTGTTTCGCCTGAAAATAGTAGGATGCCTTTCGCGAGAGCCACGCGATCATTTCTGCACTATATGCCTAGACTAAGGAACCTTTCCCAAAAGCCGGCAGTGTCAAGCTAATATCCTTGGGTTGTACCTTATACCGGGAATGGCCACCCTGTAGTGCCGAATCTTCATGGAAGGGACGAAGGTTGGCTTGAAAGACATCTCTCTAGTAGCGCAGATGAAGTTCATCCACTCTCACTCGTAAGGTACCAAAGCTCGGCCGCCTTCATTGATACATCTGATTGTACTACAACCTTTAATAAGAGTGGCAATCGAGCGTATACAATAAGTCGGTCGTTGGAAATAATAGTACGTACGACAAATAGATGGTCTTGTCACACATGAGATGTGTTATGTACGCTATTGTGATCGACATTAGCCATTGAATCCAGGTAGTTCCTCGAATTTCAAAATGGGATATTCAAAACCTCGGACGTGAATGCCCCTACGCCATATTTGGTGTGATATGACAGATGAAGGAAAAGGTTTGACTCGGCTTAAGGGTTTTCGAGTATCTATCTTGCCTCCGGAACACTTGGCCTCGTTCCCAGGAGTCTAAAGTTGAAGATTTTGTTATGCGTAAAATGCGGAATTGAAACCGACAAATATGCCGTTTGCTGATGCCGCTCTAGCAATTCCATTCAACAAGGTCTCGTGATCAGAACAAAAAGGATCGTTGCTTGGTTTATATCATTCAACTTATAATCATTCGGTGTCTGTCAAACTGCTTTTTGAAAATCTCAACAACACAAAGGAATTTCGAGGTGAATGAACATGTCACGTGGTCAAGTGCCAACTGGATAGTGTCATCCATAGGCCACAGAACAAATTTACCTACGAGTGATTCTAACTATATGAATACTTTTAGGCCGATCCTTGAAGATATATTATCATTTGAAAATACTAATATACTCGAAGTTTCATCTACTATCTATCAAGTTCCAAAAAATGGTGTTGAAATCGTATTATCGACTTCTTTCTAGCTAATTTATGTCTAGCTAATCCGAAGAAAAACTACGAGTTGATTAAGCATGGTGATTAACTTATATATATAGGCCAAAAATCAATTGAAAAGAAATATTAAACCACAAAAAGCTCCGTATACTTCCCTATAGAATCCGCTAGCCTTCTCCATCTGAAATCCGCCATCGGGTCTTCATTAGTCGTTCCGATGCCTTCCCTACAAAACTTATTACCTCTATTCCAAATGGGGAGAATGACCCTTTTCCACCCTTCTCCTAAAGTCATCATCCAGGCGCAAAAACGAATGAATTTTCGAAGTATTTTTTCTGATGATGAATACTGTAGGTAATAATTCTAATTATAATTCCAACAAAAGCATATTATAAATCAAAAATTGATTTATTATTTATAATCTCCTTCAATACTATATATAGTATTACCTTATCAATATATACCGTGCAAAATTTCTCTTTGTCTACTTTTCCGGCAGCTTTTATATCATCCTTCTCAGTCCAGGTCCCTTTGCTTCCTCATTCAAATACTTATAACCATACGGATAATGAACAAGATACAAAGTTTTTACTATTAGTCCTGACACACATTAAATTTTAATATACAAAGTTATGTTATTCATGCTCAAGAGGTTCACCTTGTAATCTATTTGGCTGGTATTTAGCTGGTATTTGCTTGTTTATATGATCAATAATAAAGAAGCTTCAAATGAATATAAGATTCTGTGGGGATATTTTAAAGAGGGATGTGGATATGTATTTTGCTTGTCAGCCGCAATGTATCCGAAGAAACCCCATCCCCTCCCCTCCCCCCTTCTCTTTAAACGAGGTTTCTAAATCCATTCTTTTTTTTATCTCCAGATTAATCCATAATCCATAATCCACATCATACAACGGGCCTTCCCTTACTACCTCCACTTACTCCCTAGATCTAATATCTGATACCTAACATCTAAAATTAGGACCCTAGTCCGCATTAACATCTTCAATATGAACCACTCAATATATTTGGAAATATTGAACATATAAGAAATATTGGAATACTATCTAGAACGCCAATGATAGCATAATTACTATAAAAAGTCTCAACTTCTATGCATGCGTTTGAGTTTCGTTTCGAGGTCTTGAAAAATGGGAGATGGGAGATGGGAGATGGGAGATATATGGGTAAAATTAGAAAGCATGAGGGGGGGCCATGTAGGATGATGTGTATAAATATTCAGCAAGGGTGAAAAGAAGGGTGATAAACACATCTCCTGCGAGGAAATATCCCAGAAAGTATAAGGTCCTGGGAAGACAAAAAGACGAATTGATACAAGAGCACTTCACGGTAAGACACGGGAGATCTGAGTATTCAGGAAGTATAACTGCAGATAGATATAGATGAATTTGAGAGAATAAGGCTCAAGTGCTAAGGGAATGGATGTTAATGAGTGAAGTGAATTGTTCGTTGCCCAAAAATTGCCCCCTACTCGAAAGAAAAAAAAAGTTTTCATAACCTCTGAATATGCTATTAATCTTAAGCCTGACAAATAATCAAGAGATGGAGAGTGATCCCCATAAAAATAGCCTCGGATCCGAGCGCAAGAATTTTTCCAACAACTACTTCAACTCAAAGTTTCCCCTGTCTTCCATCTTCTGACAATTTCAAAATATGTCTTAAATTCTCCGCTTGAACACTTTCCCACAACCCAATCTTTCCATCCGATTCCTCCTTCAACCTCTCATCCTCTCTCCTGAAGAATTCTTCCGCAGTTCTGACCCTTCCCGGATGAATCTCATCCAACAACTTATAATCTCTCGTCACCACTCTGTCTCTAAATACACTCCACCAACCCGTAAAATTTCTTCTGAAAGTCATTGTTGCCTTATCACTTGGATCCGCATTGAATCCAGCCGGTGAATCAGACAATGGTCCAAATCGCTCGAAATATTCGTCGAAATCGGTATGGATATATTGAGCGGGATGACCCGTAACCTTTTCGAATGCAGTTGCCATTTCGGAATATGTGATATCAGCAATGGCAACTTCGAGATCCATCCCGTTACTACGTTCAGGATGATCAAATAACCATCGAACATAAAATCCACAATCTTCCAAATAGACGTGCGGAACAGCACCTTCTCCCAATGGAACTCTCCATGTTAGGACACCATCCTCTACAGAAGGAGTCATAACTGTTTGACCCGTAACTGACATTTCGATATATGGACATGTGGTAAATAATGCCGCTCCCATTCCATTAGGATTACTCTGATTTTGCGACAAAATCCATTCACCAATTCTTCCCTTTGCATCATAATGACCAGCATGATACTTTTCTTGCCATCCACCTTTCTTCAATGCGTAATCCAAGTTTCCAAGGATGAAAAATTTAATTCCTTCTTGAATGGCAAATTCATAAGAACGAATGGTCCAAAAGATTTCGGTTTTTTCACCAGAATTGAAACCATCAATATTGACAAATGCTCCATCACAACCTTTGTATCCTGCACGGAGAACATCTTCATCGGCAAAGGTTCCTTCGAATAGTTCAACGTTACCCAAGGCGAGGAGTTGTTGAGCTCGAGGGGACGTTAAGTCACGGGTTAAAACCCGAACTTGATATTTCTTGTCGGCGACAAGAGCCTTGACGACAGGTATTCCTTGAGCTCCTGTGCCTCCGATGACGAAGATTTTGGAAGTTTGATGAGATGACATTATGTTTGTGGGTGAGCTAAAAGGCTTGCTTTAAACGTGGAAGATAGAATCAGGATTTGATTTGAGCAGGTAGTGATTTTGACTAAACTCAAGGACAAGCATGAGTTTATATATCAATCAATGTCACAGCTGAGAATACAATAATTAATAATTTTAGTACATTACAATGAAACTGGAGGATGTTCACTAAACATCTAATCGATCGTGATTAGTTATCTCGAATACTTATTTTGAATATGTTGACTAATCATAATCAATGAATTGAGATTGTATGGACACAGTAAGTATGGTGCATCAACATGGACACCGCGCGTTCAAGAATAGTAATCAAAGAATACGCCAACTGGGCGCATATAATATTGACCAACAAAGTCAAGTAGATATTTCCTAAAAAGGAGAAAATGAAACGACTGAATGACAAGGACAATGAATGACAAGGACAAGGCATGGCAATATGGAAAGCCTTCGGACTCCGATATATCATATGCCCATATTCGTTTGATGCGCGGAAGACTAAAGGGAGGACAGATATTCAGAGGCGGCGGAATGATGAGTGATCAAAACAAACCGTGTTCAAAGCGCGCATGAAGATGCACGTGATGTGAAATGGGACTCATTTCCGCTGCATCACATGACTATACCTCACTTCCGCGTCGGCATTATACGATACCTTCCAATATCATCAATTTTGGCCCAAAATATCAAATTGTGATCAACTGAGAAGATTTAACAGTAAAAACCGAGAGAAAGTGGCATCAAATTATCTTTTTGAGCACAATGGCAAATTCAATCTTCACCCGCAAACTCGACCTTGGATATCTCATCTTCTTTCTTACTCATATACCGATTATGTTTTGTATGTCTTTGCGATTTCCATAGAGTTTCTATTTTCATATTCCCCTTTGCTTCCTTTATTCATTCCTCTTCACTCTCTCTTATCATCCCCTCCCCTTCTTCATCCCCCCTACTTCTCCCTCTTGTCAATCATCCACTGACCCCACCTTCTCTAGTAATGGACCTTCAAGCACTCTACCCACCTCATCTCACCCCCTCCTTCCTCACCACCATAAAAATCTATTACATAACCACCTACCACGACATATTTTTCATCTCGCCACCTATCTACTTTAAACTTTTTATCTGGTTGGAACTTTTGGTCCATGTCCCTGTTAGTATTTGGGCTGTGGGGGGATTGTTGAGAGGTACGTATCTGCTTTGGGTTTTTGTGGTTTTTAGTAGTTTTATGGGAGTTGAGGAAGTAGAAGAGTGAACAGGAGAATGGACGAGTTAAGTTACCGAGGAATACTTTAGATGTTAATGGTGGGAAACTTGACCTGCACAAGTGTGTAACGGCGATATGTGCTTTGGATCAAAATGCTGGAACTCAGTTTAATCAGCGTCTCGCTTCTTCATTGAGTAAATATCGATCATCGGATCAGATTATCATACACCATCTCTATCTTCTTCTTCTTCATTCTCAAACTTCTGGACTACAATGTTATTCTTCCCATATCTGCATCTTATCTTACACGTTGCACTCATATTCAAGACACCCCATATCAAAGAACAATACCTTTCTTCTAAATCCTCTCCTATTTAGCTTCTGGGCTATTACCCACTGCTCTTTAATCATACATACCCATCTTTTACTTCTCTCTCTTCTTCCCTTTCCCCATAACCAAAATATACCAATTCTCTGTCATCTACCTTCTACCTTCCAAACACACCCTCGGTCATCCTCCACTCTTTTCTATCCATCATTCCCCTCATTTCCTCCTCCATCCTACCATTTCTTTTTCCTCCAACCCTTTTTACCTCCCACAACTCCTACCATACCCTCCAAAAACCTCAAACCCCACTAACACCCACCACTAGATTCCCCCCACACCCCCCTAATCCTTCTCCCCTACGCCCTCGAAGTATTTCTCACCACCCTCGTCTGCATCCACGAATACCTCTACTGGCCCATTCCTCTCTCTCAAAAAATCGATTTAACTACTCTTTACGGACCTTATATACTTTTGTGTATGTATTTGCATTTCATTTCCTCTTCTTTTACCATTACTTGTTACCAATTCGTATTACTCCTATTCTGCTTCCTCACTTCGCATAACTTCACATTACCACTTTCTCGGCTTGTATACAGGAAGATGCATGAGAGCGGAGAATAACTCACTCTTTTCTCCTCTCTCATTTTATTCTTCATCAAGATTACGGGATCGTGAAGCTGTGAATGTATAAGATCAATGAAAATACCAATAAAACCCCAACAAGAGAAACACAAACCCCACAATAAACTCATCATCCATTTCCCAAATCATTCACCCAAGAAAAAACCAACTAATTAATTAACTATCCAAATAACTAACCTTCAATTCTCGCAGCAATAATAATGTTCATCGACATGTCCATCCGTCTCTCACACATCATTTCATCTTCTCCCTCTGGCTCTGGCTCTTCCTCTTCCTCTACCTCCACCTCCACTTATCAAAACGACAAAAACAACAAGAAAGGAAAGAAAAACATCTAAATCGTCATAAGAATAAGAATAAGAACCAACATCTACATCTACATCTATACCAATACCAATACCAAGAGACATCCACACATCCACACATCCATTCAACACCCGCACCCGCACCTACACCTCAATTCCTTCTATATATCATTGTTGGAATATATACTAAGTCTGGAGGGCTTGGTATAACAAACTTTTCAATAATCATATATCACGTATCGCGTATCACGTATCACACACCAATATGTAGATATATATATATATCAATGAGTATGTAAAGAAAAGATGAAAAGAAAAGATAAAAATATCTAGTGTCTAGTTATAATTTTGCAATTTGTTGATCTCCTTACTCACCCACCCACCCACTCACTCACTCACTCACTCACCAATTCACCCATCTACCACCACCACCACCTGCTCCTCCCTCAATAATAAACAAATAAATAAATAAATAAATAAATAAATAAATAAATAAATAAATAAATAAATAAATAAAT
>NGKH01000011.1:370381-380514 GCA_002162575.1 Sclerotinia glacialis | reverse complement strand
AATAAATAAATAAATAAATAAATAAATAAATAAATAAATAAATAAATAAATAAATAAATACTCATCTAAACCCCTAAAAATAAAACAAAATAACTCATCAACTCTTTCCATCAACTCTTTCCATCTATGAATTTTCCATACAACTTTTCCATATCCCATTTCCATATCCCAATTCCATAGAAATAATATAAATTTCCATTCCATTCATCTACAATTAAGCTAATTATACATACATACTACTTTATCTTTATGAATTATTTATATATATATATCCCTAATCTAATTTTATAATCTTCCTTCTCTATCTCATCTCCATCTCTATCCCTATCTCCTCACCTAACCCCACTCCTTTTCAATTCACATCATTCATTTATCCATTCATTCATTCATTCATTCATGTAAATATATAATAATATGCTACAAAAACCAAATGTCTATTCAAGTATATTGATTTACCCTTTGATCTACCTAGGGGGCAACTTTAAACACAACATCCACATTTGTACCTCATGAATCATGACTCTCTGATTCTTTTAGGATGAGTTTTCATATCCCCATCACCATCTCCATCTCCATCTCCATCCATACCAAATAACAGACCAACACCAATATTAACCCACCCAATTTATCCAGTCAAATCAATAACCCACATAGCGCCGAATCAGAGCCTGGCTACACCAGTGTACATGCATCCAGATATACAGCCAGGATAAACCCAACGTCCTCAAAGAAAGCATTTCCACGTTTTACCAAACACCTAGCTAATCGGCAGGAATTACCAAAAGAAAATCTTTAACACCATCCATCTTCGTAAACGCCGAAAAATGTATGCGCCATTCCTATAATCAACCGGTCAAAGCAAGCACGGTTCCTCTCCGATTCGCCATAGGATGACTTGGGAAGACGATACCCTCTCTCCATCCTGATCATTAGCAACACGTAAAGCCCTCTCTATGCCTTCCCAACCCATCCAACATGTAAAAAGAAATCAAAGATCTTTCCACCCTTCGCCCCTTCTACCCTAGCAATCTCCTTGACCATTTTCCTCTTCAACTTTCCATCTCCCTTTAATGCCTCTTTCAAAACGGCTTCTTTGATCACTAGATATGGTTTTGGATTTAATCTAGTCTTCTCACAGAGATCTATTTCTCCTGGTGTTAAGAGATGGTAATCGGGAGTACATGAAGGGTTGAGTGGTAATGGTGTGATTGTTGAGAGAGGCTGGACTTGTATTGGTTCGCGTTTAATGAAGGGGGATTGTTGCTTGATTCCATTTGTAAGAGCATTAGTACCGCTCAAAAGATTTTCTCTATCATCGTTCGACTCGGATTTGAAGATGGAAACCGGTAATTCAGGAGCAACTAATGCAGTCGCACCACTTGGAGTTTCAATAACAGGAGGAGGTTTGTTCTTTGCACTTGTAGCATATCGTTCACGATCCATGCTACCCATAGGTTGTGCTTTTTGAAGTCTTTGTTGCTTCTCTTGCTCATATTTCTCTCCGCTTTTGAGATCTCCTATCTTCATTTGCCTCCACTCTTGTAATTGTTGAACTGCTAAGCGTAAATTTAACTCATCAATGAGACCCTTTGAAAATTCCTCAAAGTCATCATGATTCATCATTCTTGCAAAAGGTTTTGCACGGGTAAGGAGATCCCTCTCTTCTTTGGTGCGCTTTTTGTCGAGAGCAACTGCTTTGCGATATTCCAAAAGGTGATGTTCGAATATGACCTTTTTACGATCGGCTCGTTGAGTTAATCGCTGGTTATATATGTTCATCACTGTCATTTTGAGTTCGAATTCCGGTTCTAACTTTCCCGTGGTAGGATTGGTTCCATCACCGGGTTCGAATGACATAAGTTGGACCGCCTCCTCTGCTTCATTCGCATATTCAGTTTCGAATTCCAGACGACCAGGCATATAACCTTGAATCTCATGACATGATGGCACACTGGCTGTGGGTTTCTTTTTGGGTTGTGGAGGAGGTGCATTTTTAGCTGCCTCTTTTCGTTCCTCTATTCTTCTCTTCTTTTGGGCTTGAAATTCTTCTCGAGGTAATGCATCCATCAATTCGGTGTCGTGTGGACTGGCTCGTCTTGGCAATGGAAATTTCGGACTATCCAAATAAACCCTCCTGTAATGCTCTTTAACCTCATCTTTACTTCGGAATCCTCCAATGTGATCTGCGATATCTGCCCAAGATCCTAATCCATATATCTCGCAGCCTTCCAATAACAACAACTCCTCATCTGCCCCCCAGTCCTTTGTATAGATTGGGACGGAATTTTGTTCAACGACTCGAAAGGGATGAGTAGCAGGTTGATGTTGTGAAGAAGATTTTCCATCCGAGAAACATTGTACACATAGGTCATATTCAATGCAAGCAGATTGGGCGCATCGGATACGGACCTGTAATTGGAAATGGAGTTAGATATTTGAACAACTATGGGGGGTATTGGATCAAATGTGGATGGAAGAATACATACGGTATTGGTAATATCTGCGGAGCAAACATCACAGACATATTTAACACCACCTTCACCTCCTCTCATGGCCGTCTTCTTGCGAATGATGCCCATTGTCAAGGTGGTTGTGAGGATTGACTTTGCGCCACAGTTGATCAATAATCGAAGATGAGAAGAGAAGAAGTTTATTCAGTTAAGGTAATGTGATGATAGATGGAATATGATGGATTCTTTGATGGAATTATCTCCTCAATGAATAAGAAGGATTAAAGTGGTTGTGATGTTGATGACTTTGGAAATACATCAGTAGAGTAGACGGTAGTAGTAAATGCGATGAGGTTCCAAGAGTGGATACAAGTGATTGTTGATGTGGCTTGACGAGGCTACTATCTGATAAGTTAATGCTGATGTGGCTTGACGAGGCTACTGTCTGACACGTCAATCCAAATATATCAAACACACCAAGACCACTCTCCTTATCGGGTTTTGTTATCGAAACTTCGGGTTTAAGTAATGTAATGAATGAGTTGTTGGAGAGAGAAATGATGAAATAAATGATAAATGGCCCTTTCTTAATGAAGCATCAGATTTGAAGATATATTGATAAACTTCTATATGAGGGATGTCCTCTTTAATACTAACCTTAGATTCTAGACTCTATATTCTTAAATTGATACATCAAACCTCACTGGATTTGGAAATAGTATGAGTTAATCATATCCAATTGGAAATAGTATGAGTTATTCATATCCAAAAGAAGATCTCTCTAACCTCGTCCTTGCTAAGCCACTCACTTTAATCCACGATCCATCAATCCATGTGAATGTATCTGTATTGTACGCTCATCTACTCATCGTGATCCAAGCCCCATTTCAAAGTACAACTGTTAGGTTACATTGAAAAATTGCCTCCTTACAAACGTTGCCCTCTTCATCCATTTACCTTTGGATTTTTATACCTTGAAACTTTATCGTGAAGAATATAGTGAGACAGAATATAGAAGAAAATAGAAAATAAATATTATCGCATTTATTCTAACTTCTTCTTCTTCTACTCTCACTCTCACTCTCACTCTCACTCCCACACTCACACTCACACTCACACCCATACTCACACTCACACTCACACTCTCATCCTCTTCACATTCAATATTAGAGACGTTGTTTCATTTCATTACTGATCCCATTACTTTATCAATTCGTTGTGGTTAATAAGCTATTTTGGCGGGGCAATCGCCTGTGAGGAAGTTGTCTGGAGCTAAATCCTGACCGCAACGCACTGAGCAAACTTCCATTCCCTCATTTCAATACAACCACCCGAATACAACATCAATTACAACTTCAACATCTACCTACCATCCTACAATCCTACCATCCTACAAACCTACAACCTACAACCTACAACCTTATCCTTCTCCCCTCTTCCCCCCCCCTCCTACCGATACAATTTTGTTCCCCATCCCCAAGATGTCATCTTGGAATATCACCAAGAGTAAGTAAAATTCATTACATTCAATCTTGATGCCAGTTCAATCTACGGCCTTAGCATCAATCCTACGGTTGCTTACCAACCCAATATCCCTATGGAGAAATTGACTGAACTTGAAAGCGACTATGCCAAACGGATTCATCACTAATTGTCCTTCCATATTTAGAGCTCAAAGAGACGCATCTTGGTCCTCTCACATCTACCTTTTCTCGCACCCCCTCTTCACAAACCCTCAGAGAATCTTCCAAAGATGAGAAATCAAGTATATCACCGACACCATCGGTCAACGATAATGGTATAGGTATGCGCAAATAATAAGTTGAATCATGGAAACGATACTGACCTTCAAAGCTGCTTCTGAAGCCATAGCCAGCCAACCACAACCTGCTCCTCGACCGGGTATCCTTATCGTTACTCTTCACGAAGGAAATGGATTCTCACTTCCGGATCAATATAAACAAGTCTTCAGCAATCATACTCAGAATTCATTATCTGCGGGAAATGGCTTTGGGGTCGCTGGTTCAGTTCGTTCTGGATCTTCAAACCAAGTAGCCGGATCTTACTCAAATATGAGACCACAGACGTCAGGAGGTGGTATTCAAGTTCCTACAAACCACGGTCGAATTTCCTCCAAATACCTTCCGTATGCCTTGTTAGATTTTGATAAGATGCAGGTTTTCGTCAATGCAGTTGCAGGTTCTCCTGAAAACCCTCTCTGGGCTGGAGATAACACTCAATATAAGTTTGATGTTTCAAGAGTTACTGAGTTAGCTGTCCATTTATATCTTCGAAACCCGAATGCGCCCCCAGGATCTGGTCGAAGTCAAGACATTTTCCTTGGTGTTACGCGCATCAACCCACGATTCGAAGAGAAGCATAAATATGTTGAAGATCCTAAATTGGGAAAGAAAGACAAGGAAAAGGCTGCTGCAGAATTTCAAAAGAGAGAGAGTACATTGGGACAAGTTGGACCAGAATGGTTAGATGTTCAATATGGTACAGGAAAGATTCGAATTGGAGTTGAATACGTTGAGAATAGAACGAGAGCATTGAAGATTGATGATTTCGACTTATTGAAAGTGGTTGGAAAAGGAAGTTTTGGAAAGGTTATGCAAGTCAAGAAAAAAGATACCCAACGAATTTACGCCCTCAAGACCATTCGAAAGGCTCATATCATCTCACGATCAGAAGTTGCACATACATTGGCAGAACGATCCGTCCTCTCTCAAATCAACAATCCTTTCATCGTACCTCTCAAGTTTACCTTTCAATCGCCAGACAAGTTATATTTCGTCTTGGCATTTGTCAATGGTGGTGAACTTTTCCATCATCTCCAAAAGGAGTCTCGCTTCGATATCAATCGTTCAAGATTTTATACGGCCGAATTACTTTGCGCTTTAGAATGTTTACATGGTTTCAACGTCATTTATCGTGACTTGAAACCAGAGAACATTCTATTGGATTACTCGGGTCATATTGCACTTTGTGATTTCGGTTTGTGTAAACTTGATATGAAGGATGAGGATCGTACCAACACCTTCTGTGGAACTCCCGAATACCTGGCACCGGAGTTGTTGTTGGGTCAAGGTTACACCAAGACGGTTGATTGGTGGACTCTTGGTGTTTTACTCTATGAGATGTTGACTGGCCTACCTCCTTTCTACGATGAGAACACTAATGAGATGTATCGCAAGATTTTGAGCGAGCCATTGAACTTTCCAGGACCTGAAATCGTTCCACCTGCTGCTAAGGATCTTTTGCAAAAACTCCTCAACAGAAAACCCGATCAAAGATTGGGTGCAAATGGTGCATCAGAAATTAAGGCACATCCTTTCTTCCACAGCATCGATTGGCGTAAATTACTCCAAAGAAAGTATGAGCCTACTTTCAAGCCTAACGTAGTATGTATTTCTTTTCTTGATGATGTTATCATACAATATACTAACAAAATAATAGACGGATGCTCTTGATACCACAAACTTTGATGTGGAATTTACATCTCAAGCACCAGCCGACTCATTGGTCGAAGGTGGACAACTATCATCGACCATGCAAGCACAATTCACAGGATGGTCTTATAATAGACCAGTTGCAGGATTAGGTGATGGTGGTGGAAGTATCAAAGATCCAAGTTTCGTGGGAAGTGTACAGGACAGATAGATGAAGGTCACGGCAAAAAGGGATCTGGTATTCTGGAAATTGACCGGTGGTATGATGATATGACGTAAACTTAGCTCGGCGTCTTTCTTTCTCTCAAGATAGCATCTCGGATACAGTTGAGGGGTTTCTTCTCTCATCTTTGCTTAATTCATGGAGTACTAGATGAGAGCAGATGAGAGGAGATGAGTTATATGGAAATGGATATCATTGTTCTTGTTCTTGTTCTTGTTCCTCTTCGATACTGAACCCTCCACACTGAATTTCCATCAGGATCAGAAACGAAAACACAAACTAGACTAAAGCACACGGAGGGGCGTTACAAAAATGCAATTATGGGTTCTGGGTTCTGGTTTGCAAGTTTGATTAGTAGGTAGGCAGCAAAGAGGAAAATTGAAGGTAGAGGGTGTATGAAACTGGATTCCTTGGCTTTTCAAAGTTCTTCATTGCTCAGATAGGGTAGATAAATAGGTAAACAAATAAATATATAGATTGATTAGTTGATTGGATTGATTCCAGGTGGTTTAATACAAGGTGATTTGATTTGATTTAACATTTTTGGAATTGGTTTATTTTTTATTTTTAATCTTTTGGAATTAAATAAATGGATAATAAATTATGAGAGATTTTATAGAGATTTTATAGAGATTTTATAGAGATTTTATAGGGATTTTATATCTTCTTTGGAACATTTTATTTTATTTTGTAAAATTTATTTTCTATAAATACTCGCATATCAAGATATTAAATTAAATCAAATCCAATTATAAGAAAGATGATTTTTAGAAGAGATAAATAGATATTTTTCAAGTGGTTCTATAAATCGAATCTTTTTGGATTATTTAGATTTGGGGATTCGGGGACTCGGGGTGGAGTGTATGAGTAGGGTAGATAGGATTTTGTTTTGATGAGTAAGAGTAAATACCGAGAAGTGGATTCTTGGATTCTAGATTCTAGATTCTAGATTCTAGATTCTAAATTCTAAATTCTAAATTCTAAATTCTAAATTGTAAATTCTACATCCCTCCTCTTTTTTTTTTGGCTCGCTCGGTGAATCTCCATTGGGAATTAGCTAGTAGTTGGTTTGTAAAAGTCCGTTGGGTTTGGTAAAGAAAAGATCGAGTTTAGCCTTACCGAAGAAGTTAGGAGATGAGAATGATGGTTGATTGATTGATTGATTAGTAATTAGGTACTAGGTAGGTACTAGGGAGGTAGGTCCGGCTAAAATAGGATTATATACTCGGTAGTTATCTATCTGTTTGTTTGTACTCAGGTCTTTTCGGTCTTAGTATCATTTGTGTGTGATGCGATGCGATGCGATGGGATGGATCACCAGATGTAATGGCATGGGTTGTGATGGGATGAGATGGACGTCATAAGCGATGGATGCTGGTTGTACGGGAGTAAATGAGCTTTTGTCTACTTACCCCACCTATACACCGAACTTTCTAGAGAGACTTCCGTTCAATATCTGATCAATAAATAAATATTTATTTCATTCCTGCTTATTATTCTTCTCAACTTGTCAATATCCTTTATCTGCAGAATCTTTCAAACTTTCCAATATCTTAGGAATATTAAACTTTGACTTTTCCGAGAACTCAATCTCCCATCTTGTACCGGTACTTATCGAGGAGGAATTTAAAGGTATGTTTCTCTTTTCTTGAGAGGAGTTGTCATTGGGTGATATACCTACCTATTGAGAACTGTCCAACCATTTGATATCTTGTCTTGATTCTAACTCTATCATCAAATAGTTTCCTCTCAATCTCATATCCAACGACTCCTACGAACCCCTACAAAATGCCTCAAGCTACCGAACTCAAATCATGGAGTGCCCTCCAATCTCACCATGATACCGTTGGACGAAACTTTGTCCTCAAGGAAGAATTCAAAAAGGATCCTCAAAGATTCGAGAAGTTGTCCAAAACTTTCAAGAACACGGCCGATAACTCGGAGATCCTTTTCGATTTCTCCAAAAATTTGATTAATGAAGATACACTCAAGGCATTGGTGGCAGTTGCGAAAGAAGCTGGATTGGAGAAATTGCGCGATGAAATGTTTGCGGGTGAAAAGATCAACTTTACCGAAGATCGTGCCGTTCTTCATGTTGCCTTGAGAAATGTTACAAGTGATCCTATTAACGTTGATGGACAAGATGTTATGCCAGGTGTTAACAAGGAGTTGAAGCATATGGAGGAATTTTCCGAACAGGTTAGAAGTGGAGAGTGGAAGGGTTATACTGGAAAGCCATTGACTAATATTGTCAACATCGGTATTGGTGGTTCTGATCTGTACGTTTTGAGATATAACAACGAGGATAATAGCTAATTGGGTATAGTGGTCCAGTTATGGTTACTGAAGCTCTCAAGTACTATGGTGCTAGAGAACAAACCCTCCACTTCGTTTCTAACATCGATGGTACACATATGGCTGAGGCTTTGAGAGATTCTGATCCAGAAACTACCCTCTTCTTGGTCGCTTCCAAGACTTTCACCACTGCAGAGACTGTTACCAATGCCAACTCTGCGAAAGAGTGGTTCTTGAAGAAGACGGATGGAAAGGGTGACATTGCTAAACACTTTGTTGCTCTTTCTACCAACGAAGCTGAAGTTACCAAGTTTGGTATCGATGCTAAGAACATGTTCGGTTTCGAAAGTTGGGTTGGAGGTAGATACAGTGTTTGGAGTGCAATTGGTTTGAGTGTTGCTATTCACATTGGATTCAAGAATTTCCATGAATTGTTATCCGGAGCCCATGCTATGGATATGCATTTCAAGAATACTCCACTCGAGGAGAATATTCCAGTTATTGGTGGTCTTTTGAGTGTTTGGTATTCGGACTTCTTTGGTGCTCAAACTCATTTGGTTGCTCCGTAAGTTTGGTTCATGCGCTTTTTGAACGAACACAACTAATTGATAAATAGATTCGATCAATACCTTCACCGTTTCCCAGCTTACCTTCAACAACTTTCCATGGAATCTAACGGTAAAGCTGTCTCCCGTGATGGCAAGATCGTCCGTTACACAACTGGTCCAATTCTTTTTGGTGAACCAGCTACAAATGCTCAACACTCTTTCTTCCAACTTGTTCACCAAGGTACTAAGTTGATCCCAACCGATTTCATCATGGCTGCCGAATCTCACAACCCAATTGATAACAATACACACCAAAAGATGTTGGCTTCAAACTTCTTCGCTCAAGCTGAGGCTCTTATGATTGGAAAAGGAGAGGATGAATTAAAGGCTGAAAACACACCAGCTGAATTATACAAACACAAGACATTCTTAGGCAACAGACCAACTACATCAATTCTTGCCCAAAAGATTACTCCAGGTACTCTTGGTGCTTTGATCGTTTACTACGAACATCTTACATTTACTGAAGGAGCCGTTTGGAATATTAACAGCTTTGATCAATGGGGTGTTGAATTGGGTAAGAGTTTGGCTAAGAAAATTCAAGCAGAGTTGGATGTTAGTGGGGATGTTGGAGAGCATGATGGTAGTACTGGTGGATTGATTAAGGCTTTCAAGAAGAAGGCTAATATTTAAATGAGAGCTGTGGATGAGGTGAAAAGGATGAGGGATGGAGATATGTGAAGTGGTAATTGCGCGATGGAGAAAGATGGAAAAGAAAAGCTTAGGTTTTTTTTGATATGGTATGGTATGGACTGGTTGATATGGGAAAGGGAATATAAAAAAATGAATTGAGATGATTTTGCATCTGGATAGTAGATGGTGAGTGGATGGTTCAATGGTTGATTAGTTAGGGAGTTGATATCATATATGGTTATAGTTATGAGCTGAATGAATATGAATATGAATATGAATATGAATGATATTACTCTACTCTACTTCTTTCGAGTATAGAAAGTACCTAGAGACTTTCCTGGAAGTGACCTAATACCGTATCATTGTTAGCATTTTACATATTGTCCTCCTACGAGTACTACAATAGAAACAGATCTTTGCTATACAAGACTCTTTTATACCGGATTCCTGAATATTTTGGGGGGTTGGCGGA
>NGKH01000011.1:338602-364064 GCA_002162575.1 Sclerotinia glacialis | reverse complement strand
ATATACAATATATATCTAAATATTTCCTTAATATATTATTGATTAAATATATATATATTGTTGATGTATTTGTTAATCCGAATAACATAATCTAATACTTATATAATCCGTATCGAATTCTGAATATAGTTTTCCATTCTTCACCTTTTTTCATTCTGATGAGGTGAAATCCGTTTCGTAGATCAAATTTAAAGAAAATCTTGGCTTTTCCCAATCGATCCTTTAATTCTGTAACTAATAGAAGTGGGTACCGATCTTTGATTATCATATTGTTGAATTTGCAGTAATCCATACAAAGCCTTTTTGTATTATCTTTCTTTGATACAAATAATATAAGGCTAATTGTTTATAAAATAGATTCTTTAATTTATCCTTTTTTTAATATATCGCCAATATAATCCTTAAACGTCTCTAAGTCAAAAATTGATATCAAATAGATTGGGCCGAATAAAGGCATTTTGCCTTTTTTTAATATTATTTTATGATTTTATAGTTTATATTCTGATAAAGCTTTATAGCCTTTTCTTTTTTTGAATAATTTCTTATATTTTTGATACTATACCGGTATTAACGTCTTTTTTTGTTTCGTTACAAAGATGTTTTCAAACAACTTTTTTTGTTTATTCTTCATTTGTATAGAAGGTTTACTGTCACGAATCACGTTCATTTTTATAAAAATCTGATCACGTGATAAGGAGCCTTAGGAGCTTTGAAAGCTCCTAAAGCTCCAGGAGCTTTTTGGAGCTTTAGGGCTCCTCAGAGCTCCCTTATATTCATTAGTATATAATCAGAATAATTTCATAGTTTAAAAGCTTCATGCTCAATTTAGTTATCAATTAGTTTACCTATATTCTATTTGATTTAGTAACGACTTCATTTCTAAGTGAACTTAATTGATAAAGCTTTAACTTACAATTATCAATCAACGAAACCTCAGGCAGCTATTATCTCTAATATAATATTGTTATACTTTAAGCATCGTTTCAATTAAACTCTATCAATTATAATGAACTTTATTTAGCAAAACATCGAACTAATTTCCTTCTCCTCCATCGGAGCCTTAGGACAGACTACTGTCAATATAAAGCTACAACGAACAATCCAAATATCTACCTCTGATCTATTTCATAGAGATTATAGTAAACATCAAGCTTTTGTTGTATAAGCTGATCTTTACTATACCTTTAATGAATATTTCTTCTTGACACCAATACAAAGGATCTTATAGCTAATCTCGTTCTTTCAAAGAACTGCATTCAATTGAATCGAACCCTTCTTCAATGATCTAATGACCAAAACCATCAATGATCAGCTCAATGAAAATATGAAATCTGAAATACATCATCTTTTTGATACTTATAAGTCATTTCGACAAGGTTTCGATAAGGCCTTCAAAGAAGTTGACCCCAATCATATAATTGAAAGAGTATTACAACAACTTAAACAGATAGGGTCAGTTATAATCTATATTGCTAAATTCCAACAATATATCGGATATATTATATAAGATGATAATTATTTTAGATCCTAGTTTTATAAAGGATTCAAGGATATCATCAAGGATAAGCTAATAAAAGCTCCAAAACCATCAAACCTTTCTGAATTAATCGAAACTTTTATTCTAATCGACAACCGTTTCTACAAAAGATGAATGAAGAAAAAGAGAACTATTTAGAAAAACAGAAAGTTTTCTAAACCTCAATATCAGAATAGACACCATAATGCCAATAACCTAATGGAATTGGATAAAGCTGAACACCATTATAAATCAAATAAGCTTAATATTGAAAAAAAGAAAAAACGCAGAGAAAATAATCTATATTTCATTTATAGAAAAGATAAATATATATTTCGAGATTGTAACCAAAAGAAGCCATTTGTTGCAAAAGACAAGAAACAAATAAGATTTAGAAACAAAAGATAAGGACCCCGGAAAATAAATATACTAAAAAATAACTTTTACAAGATTGGATTGTTAGAAAAAGAGTTACCTCAATCATATCCAGAACAATTTAAGGAGTTGGATATAATAATCTCATCTATAAAAGTGGAATTAATTGAAAGTGCCGACAAGGAAGTCGAATCTATGGACAACTATAAGTCAGTCGAATTGCTCGAAAAGAAAGGATCGGAAGATAATCCGCAAATCAACGAAGTCTACCTAAAACCTCAAGAAAACGAGCTATAATATCTAATCAGTTACCTCGATGGAAAACATATATAACACCATTATAAAGAACAGAAACCTGATTTTGTAGAAAAACACCAGACTCATAATCATCCAATTCTGTTAATCCTATATATCGTCAATTATAACGATCTTTATTGTATAATATTCAAAGAGAATATAAGGAAAGATAACATTAAGAGATTTGTTGCAGACTTAGAATCTCTTCGGATTAATAAAGAATGGGAATATAATGATTATAATCTAATAATTGAAGATGTATGGGAAATCCTGTTACAAGTTGAATATCGCAGGATCTGATGCAAGATTAATTATTATTATAAACATTATTAGGCTGAGGATTATTGCCGAGACTTTCAAATAAAATTAATAAAGCTATTAGTAATTACACCTTATAGATTATTGAATATAAGTAAATATCAGCATAAATAATTGAATCTCTTTATCAGAAAACAAATCACCGAATCATTATTATTAGAACTCAATAGTATAATTGGGATTGAGCAATTAATTATAGGAATCAATCTCGAAAGACAAGAAATTAAAACCTTAATCAATTCAAGAATTATAGGAATATTTATAAATCCCAATTTTGCAAAAGAAAACAGAATCTTTATTAAACCTAAAAAACATCTATATCAATTGATATTATTAAAAGGAAAAAAAGCTAAAATGAATAAATAGATACGAAGACAGATTAATATTCTAAAAATAATTATATCAAAAAGGTATATTGAACAAATCAAATTGGACTTAATACTATTAGGCAGATATACAGTAATCTTGGGAACCCTTTGGATTAAAAAGTATAATCCAAATATTGATTAAATAAAGGATATCCTTATATTCGATTGTTACAATTGCAAAAACGAATGATTATATGGTCCAAAGGAACAAACTTCCGAGAAAACCGGATACCGCGCTATAACAATTATAGATCCTCCATTGATCGGCAAGACCGATGCAAAAGAAATTCCAGTGTAGTACAGAAAATTCGCCAAGCTGTTCAAAGACCCACAGGATCTGAGAGCCCTGCCAGAATATAAGCCTTGGGATCATAAAATCAATTTCAAAGAAGGATTCACACCCTTAATTAAGAGATTGAGATTATATAATCCTAGTATTTTAAGAATATAGAAAGAATACCGGTCTAAAATTGAAAAAAAAGAATAGATTAAGAAATCCAAGTCTTCTTATATATTTAATATATTATTAGCATTCAAAAAAGGAGATCTGAATGATCGATCTTGCGGAGACTACCGCCGAGTGAACGATAGGATCATCAGGGATGTGTACCCTATACCCAAAGCCTAAAAGCTAAAGGATAAGCTGAGCAAAGCAATGATTTATATTAAGCTAGATCAAAGGAATACCTTCAATCTCATACGAATCAAGGAAGAACATAAATGAAAGACCACTTTCATATTACTTTCCAGATTATAGGAATATACTATTATATCATTTGGATTAACAAATACATCAATTATATATCAACAATAAAACAACGAAATACTCAAAAAGTTTAATTCATTTGTAATCTGTTATTTGAATGATATCCTGATCTTTTTTCAAAAAGAAGAAGAATATGAAGAACATATCCTCAAAATATTCGAAACATTTAGGAAAGTCGATTTACAATTCAAACTATCAAAATGCAAGTTTAAAGTCAAAAAGATAACCTTTCTAAGATATATAATCGAACCAGATCAAATAAACATCGACCCAAAGAAAACCAAGAAAGTTAAAAATTGAGAACGATCTAAAAACATCAAAAATGTATAAACTATATTAGGATTCGCCAACTTTTGTTGGGTATTTATAAAAGACTTTTCCAAGATAATAAAATCATTTATAAAAATGATTAAAAAGAAAATGGGATTTATATAAAACGAAAAAGCAAAGCAAACTTTCCAAGAAATCAAAGACAGATTTATCAGGGAACCTATACTCTACAATTATCATAATAATCGAGAAAGCATTATTGAAACAGATGCTTTCGATACCTGTATAGTAAGAATTCATCTTCAAAGAGATGACAACAGGAAACTATATTTAGTTGCTTATTATTTCAACAAAATAAATAAAACAAAGCAAAATTATAATATCTATAAGAAGGAACTTATAATTATAATCAAATCGTTGAAATATTGGAGAATCTATCTTCAAAAAGCTAAATTCCCAATAATCATTTATATTGATTATATGAATCTACAAACCTTTATTACAATTAAGATTCTGGATAATCAAAGATTGACTTGATGAACTGAAGAATTAGCTGATTTCGATTTAATAATCAAATATGTAAAAAACAAAGACAATATAAAGACAGATATATTAAATAGACTATCAAAATATAAGGATAATAAGATTTATCAAAAAACAGCGATTTTGAAATCTTTTCCTAATAGAGATCTTATTCCGAACCTAATAGAAATTGCTGTTTTAGAAAATAAACCAATAGAAATCTGGAAAAACAAACTAATAGATATATAATTAAATAAAGAAAACATCAAATAATTTGAATTATCAATAACTATAGATAGATTAATACAAATCGCAAGAAAAATTTGGTTACCAAGTAGTATTATCATTGAATTCATCGAAGAGCAGTATACATTGCCAGCTCATAATCATCAAGGAATACAAAGAATATATTTAAGAATTAAGAGACAATACTGAAATCCGGGACTCCGAATTATAATCAAAAAAGTGATCATCGAATATAATACCTGTATCAAGAACAAAACTTCTCACCATGCCCTTTATAAACAAATGTATACAATTGAAATACCATCAATATTATGGAAATCAATATCATAGGATTTCATAAGACCACTACCCAAATCCAAGGATCCAACAATAAAAGTAGAATACGATTATTTCTTAATCATTATAGATCGATTGATCAAATATATAATATTAATATTATATAAGACTATTTTGACTATAAAAACCTTGACAATTATATTCCTAAAAAAAGTCATTACAATATATAGATTATTAAAAGAGATATTATCTAATAGAAATAAACTTTTTATATCAAAATTCTGGATCGTTTTAATAATATTATTAGGTATGAAAAGGAAAATGTCTACAATATTCCATTTATAAACGAATAAAGAGAACAAACGAATAAATCAAATTGTTAAAGTATATCTCTATTATTATATGAATTATCAACAAAATGATTAAGTAAGATTATTATCTTTAATATAATTTGTATACAATAGCTTTGTTTTAGAAACTATTCAAATCTCATCGAATTATACCAATTTTGGATACGAATTAGTTGTATATCGGGAATCAGGCATTCCAGAAATAGAGAACCAATCCGTTATCATACAAATAAAGAAACTCAAGGAAGTTTACAAAGAAATAATAACGGAACTCAAATTCATTGTTGAAAGAAACGTTTATTATTATAATAAAAAGCATAATCAGGAGCCAATATTAAAGGAAAGGGATAAAGTCTATCTATTCCGAAAAAACATCGAGACAAAAAGATTAAATGCGAAACTGGATTATAAGAAATTGGGATCATTCAAAATCAAGAAAGTTAAAGGACCCTTGAATTATGAATTGGCGTTATCAAAGAATATGAATATCCATTCAATATTCTATATATCCTTGCTCGAACTAGTATTATCAAGAGTATTTAAAACTTCTGAAACCGAAATTATATCTATTGATCAAAACACTGAGTATGAAATAAAGAAAATACTAGATTGCAAATACATTAGAAACAAAATCAAATATCTAATAAAATAAGGAAATTACCCGGATTTTGAGAATATATAGGAATTAGAGAAAAACCTCAAGCATTTTGAGAAGTTTGAGGATTTTCGCTGACAGAATCCGGATTTATCCAGAAGGAAAGAGAATTCAATATGGTTTGTATAGATAGCGAATTCATCGAATATAAAAAAAAGGGATCGAAAGAGTCGGAACCAATCGTAGGAAATCCAAAATCAAATTGACCAAATTGATCAAAAGGATCGGAAGGAATAACAAACATTGAAATTGCAACAATTTCTTTTTCTTTTTCTTTTTCAAATCTTTCCTTTTCTTTTAAAACATCAAGTTCATCAAGATATTTGAGACCACAATGTAACATTTCATTATATCGCTTTTTGAGCTGTACTTTTTGCTTAATAAGGCAAGCAATCTTAACAGAAGATTTAGCAATTTCAATATCCAATTTATCGATTTGTCGATTAAGACTTTCCCAATTATGTTCTCAAGGAATTTCACGATCTCAATCATCTTCTAAACGGAACTCAGCATTACAGGAAACAGAATTTCGTATATATTCTGAACAATATGAATAATGTTTATCAGAGAGATCTTTAATACAATAACGATTTTCCTGACGACAATGAGAACAAAGAATCATTTCGATATCAATAGAATCGATAATTGTAGTTAAACGAATATATTCCTTTTTCTTTCTTTGAATTAAATTATGTGAGGAATCGGAATTGTTCATAATGGAAAAGGCTGAAAGATATAATGATGAAACAAATAGGACACTCATTAATTATAAGCGATCAAGGACGACACTTGGCCAGGAAAAAGATAGTGTCACGAATCACATTCATTTTTATAAAAATCTGATTATATGATAAGGAGCCTTAAAAGCTTTGAAAGCTCTTAGAGCTCTAAAAGCTTTTTGGAGTTTTAGGGCTTTTCAAAGCTTCTTTATATTCATTAATATATAATCAGAATAGTTTCATAATTTAAAAGCTTTGTGCTCAACTTAGTTATCAATTAGTTTACCTATATTCTACTTGATCTAGTAACGACTTCACTTCCAAATGAACTTAATTGATAAAGCCTTAACCTACAACTACCAATCAACGAAACCTCAGGCAGCCGCTGCCTCCAGTACAGTATCGTTACATTTACCTTCTTTCGTTGTTAATAAAGGATTTTGGATTTGGAGTCCTACATCAATAATATTGTTCGCCTTTAATTTTTCATTATATATATTCAGCTTTGCTAGTTTCAATATATCTTATTGATTGCTTTTCTTTGGAAATGATATAGTTTCCGATAACTAATCAATCTAAGGATTATATACCTTTAATTATAGTATTCCCAAAATGATCTGTTGATTCTCTAATAGAACAATATCGAATTGGATAACCTTTTTGTATTGGATTATATTCATTTACAACAAACAAATTTCCTATAAAATCTTTCTATTCAATCTGATTAATTATCTATCAACTAATTGCAATTGATATAATTTCTATTTTGTTTGAAATTGTATTTCCAAATGCTTTACAATTCCTAATACAATAAAATTTCCTGTAGTTTTTGAATCTATTATAATTTGGATTGTTTGTCCATTTATTCTTGTATTGTAATAGATCTAATCTGTTTGTCCTGCAATATTCAATTAGCCTTAATCTTTTTCATAAGTTTTGATTATCTTTCCCTTTTTATAGGTTCTTTTTGCTTTTCTTTAAAGAAACCAATTTGTAGCCTTCTTGTTTGATAAATGAATTCTGCAAGTTTCATTATAACAAATTGTCCAGTTTATAATAATATGATCAGTTGTCTGTTTTTCCGATAATGATTCTCTTGGTTCTGTTTTGTTAAAGGAAAAGGAAGGAGTTTGTAAACGTTTTAATTTATATCGGTTTATAATGTTCAACCTGTCCTGATCTCGAGGTATTGTATCGATTTCTTTTTGACATTCCTTCTGTTTGTGATTATCGTTTTCGATTGGGTATAAAGTATATAATTGAAATACAAAAGTAGTATTGAATTGATCTTTGCCGAACTTTTTGTGATAACCTTCTTTTGATGATCTTTTGCTTCGATAATCCTTGGCCCGATAATCTGGCTTGCTATATTCGAAATATAACTTATTCTTACATTTTTGTTTTATTTCTTTTTTAAATAGTTTATCTTTGAATATTGTATTCAATTGTATTGATTCTCTATAAGATTGTTTGTTTTCTTGAGGTCTTCCTTCATTTTTGTGGTATTTACCACAATCTCGGTTTCCATGAAAATTAGAAGATCGATATTCCTTTTAATACTTGTAGAGCATCTCATCTGCTTTAATAGATTCCTCAATCAATTCATTTAGATCTTCCCAAATGTAATTGCGATCTAGTTCTAGCCTGACTTCAGGCTTAAACCCTTTTTGATAATAACTTATCGTTATATTCTCTTCCCATTCAATAGTATTTATATACCTCCTAAATTCTACAGTATATTTGACTGTTGACCTTATTTGCTTAAGGCTATAGATCTTGAATTCAGCATCATATAATTCATTAACATTTCCAAATACTCGTCGTATTTCTTTCTTAAATCCTTCGAATCTCCCAAAGATAACTTAAATCGGGTATATTCATTTCTTGGGTTTATTCAAGTTGGTAAAGTAATCCTTAAGATATAATTGAATCTACTTAGCAGCTTCTCCTCTAAAGTAAGAAACGGCCCAAATGCTTTTATCGGCATCATAATTGAACTTGTCCTGATTAAATTGAAAGTAGATCTTAAGTTGAAACAAGAAGGTTTCTAGTTCTTATCGATTGCCTATGAATCGATCTGGTAGAGCAACTTTAAGAATCTCGGTGACGATGATCTCCTTAAGGTCTTCGATATCTCCTATAGCGATGTCTTCGTTTTTATCGGTACTTTTGGGGGTGATCTGGTTGGTTGTA
This sequence comes from Sclerotinia glacialis, assembly GCA_002162575.1. Taxonomy (NCBI): domain Eukaryota; kingdom Fungi; phylum Ascomycota; class Leotiomycetes; order Helotiales; family Sclerotiniaceae; genus Sclerotinia; species Sclerotinia glacialis. The sequence continues at coordinate 355,193 of NGKH01000011.1, read as the reverse complement.
GCAGGGTTGCTAAACTGTAGTGTTTTGAAAGATATGATGTCGTTATTTATCGAATCAGTATTTGAAATAATAATGGTGTTCAAAATATTATAAAGGTAACTGTCTAGATCATATGGAAATGTTCTAGGCTTTTGAGGTAGGTTTATAATTAGATGTTAAATAGAGATTTAAGTAATGATAATATGAATATACTATTTGTAACTAATAGTAAAGTATATTAAATGATTGATTTTGAGTACGAAGCTTTATATAAAGGAAATCCATCTTGTTTATATAGATCTTCGTTCTTATGATCATTTTGGATCATTAGTGATCCTCAATGATCCTCGATCATTTTGAATTATTAGTGATCTTGGTGATCCAGCACTTCTGTTTATATAATCTGATAGTATGTATATATATGATCTTAGGATGATTATAATCGCATACTAATATGATCGAATCATATCTGATTCGTATATAGTCCAAGCTTATGTGAAAAAGTCAGCTGTTACCTTTGTAACATATAGTATACTCTAACTCAATTTCCTTAGGTTTTGGTACTACTAGTATGTTTTTTTGTATATGGATAGATTTCGGGATATTTTCATATTCGTGTTCAAGATCACGATTTAGAATAATAGACTTTATATAATAAAAATATATAAGAAAGTAATAGTTATTATAATTATATATTAATAAGCGAGTATTAAGAATATATTGAAATTTAATAGTATAGTAAAGTTTATATAATAATAAAAATAATAATAAAAATAAAGAAATAAAATTGAGCTTAAATTAATGAAATATATAAGAAGAGATAGTACTAGTATAATAAGAATTAATTAAACTTAAGATATTTATAAGTTCCTCTAGAAAATAATAGAATCAGAAGAAGATGGAAAGAATTAGATACTATTTTGGACTGTAAGTGATGATGGTGTATTATGAGTTTGAAGATGATGTATCTGAATTTTTGAAACTCTGATTGACCATTGAGGTTTTGAATGATGCTGAATATTTGGACTTCGGAGAGTGATATAATGTAGATGATGAGTTAAAAAAACATTTCAATCAGAAAAATCATAATCTTCCACAAACCTAGCAATGTACAACGCGACTTTTTGGATGCTGGGTAGCAATCTCATGATTTGAATGAGAAATTCATATTTACATCCAGAGACACATTCATCGAAGGCATCCTAGCAGATGCAGAGTGCAGATCCCAAAGCGAGGTTTCCATTTCGGAAAATCATATGAGGTGAGGACTTCTAGAACGAATCTGAGATTGGAAATGTGTCTTCAAGTATCCACGTTTGAAGCGCCATTGTATCAGATATCAGTTGTCAGCTATATATCTTGAGGGTAATGACGAAGAATAGGGTTTGGTGCGATATTCGTGAGATCCCTAAGGTGCTTTCTGAGTCGTATATGATGCTTAGAATGAGGTCATTATATAACTATGGTTTTTGTTTGTCTACAAATATAATCGATATAATCATTGGAATGATCGAAAGTGTTATGAAACTAGATTCCCAAAATCATATGAGAGGTTGTAATATATGACAAAAACGAATAGAGTTTGATTAAAGATATTATCAGAAAAGTGAGATGATTCTTTTTTCGTCATTTCATCAATAAAAGGATTTTTTGGAAGATTTTTTTCTTCAAGTACTTTTGGTTTAGGTGATGATGAGAATAAATGATAAGGGGTAAATAGTGAGGATGAGTATAAATGATAAGGGTAAGCGGTGAAGAGGAGTATAAAAAAGTAAGCTAGAAAAAGAGGGCTAATTCGATGGAAAAGTGCTAGAAAATATCTGTGAAGGTTAGGAAAACTTTAATCTAGATACCAAATACATCAGAATTATTTTCGCAATAATAAAAAATCATGAAAATCCATTACATATTATTTATATAACCGTATATTAATAAAATCCATCAAATACGGTACAAAAAGTATCTTGGGGCATTTAGCCGATCTTAGTATATGACCTCACGGAAAAGAATTCGTGATGCAATATGGTTATGTTGTCCCGTTGACACGTGGATCTAATCTGAGAGTCTGAGCAATGGAATCACCGAAAATGATATTCAGTAGTTTGTTCGGGATGGCTTTGGATTTGTAGAGACGTTCTCGATATCTTCATCATTGGATTGCTGGGACGAAGCTGCAGCGCTGAGTCCTTGGCTAACTGTTGAAGATATAAATGGTATTGTTATCTTCTGAGAGGCGCAGATTTCGAAAGCTGGGATTGCTGACGCTATGGGATGGAGTAATGTGTGGAAAGATATTGTTGACTGTATCGAGTAAGAGTGGATGGAAAGAAAGATATTGAGTGCACAAGAAGCTTTTGTTTATCAAAGTAAATCTGTGTTTCTTCTTTCGTGTATGTTCTTACGAAATGATGTTTGTTGGGGATGAGGAGAACATGCGAGTTATTTGAGGTATGATTTCCATGCCAAGTGTTATATATCAAAAAGGAACGTAGAGAATCGAACCAACCGGAGCTTATTCCGATCTTTAACTTTAGATATTGAAGCTTTCGAATACATTGCATAATATACAATACATGATACATGAAGGATAGAGCAAACAAGATCATATATAATATAAAAAGTCAAGCTCAAACAAAATTTAGATTCCAGAAAATCTCGGTGAGAAAAACGAAAGTGCTACATGCGAGAGTTAGACATTCCGGCATCTGGTACATGGATTCAAAAGAGCCAATCAAACAAGCCACGGGGAGAGAAAATGACACGGTGAAAACGAAGGAATTCTATTATGTTCTCAAGTCCTTGGACCTCTTTCGCCTCCTTAAGGTCACTTCGTCCAGTACCAGTACGGAGGTACATTCATTTATGGGTATTCTTTTGGTGCAACGCCGGGAGAATAGTCTTCAAATCCCAGCCCAGGAAAGAATCATATCATCATCCCTTTTTCTATCGTAAGTTTAAATAACGGGCTAATGAAGGTTACCGCCCACCGGACACGTGCTGGTCAAACAGAGGATATACCTGCACCGTCCATATATTTACCTCCCACTATCATGCATTCAAACATTCAAACCGTCAAACAGTCAGAAATTCAAACAGTCAAACATTCAAACATTCAAACATACAAATCGACTTTTCGAGCAGGCGTACTATGCCTGAGGATTTAGCACCTGCATCATCCCGATGATATGGCCAAATTCGTTTTATTTCCCACCAAAGAAATATATATACCTTACAGTTCGCCACCATCAACCCACAAATCCTCGCCCATCGATTTTGAAAGGCAACAAGATGCCCCCAAAATGGTCAAATCGGACCTTGTAGACAATTCTACAGGACTATCAAATGGACGGTCACATGGGCAAATGTAGAGCAGGCGAATAATGATCCTCATGTCACCTCAGGAGCAACGGTAGACGACTTGTGAGGGTACCTCCACCTCCAAGAGTCTCGCGATTTCTCCAAAAACCACCAAGCTTACCATGTTTCTTCAATATTGAATTCCGAGGCAACAAATGCGCCACGATCATTTTGCCGATTATTATTCGACTATAACTGCTATAGCTGCACGGGGAACACAGCAAGCCAAAGCTAATCTAGTCGCTGCTTGCTCATTGTCATGCGCAATATTGCGAGGGTGATGATGGTCGTGTGAGTAGATGGAAATTTGTTCAAAGACCGCAGGACGGACTTTTTTTCTTCTGCGTGAGCTGTCTCACTGAGAAGAATAGCATCGTCATTCGAATCTCATATATTCGGGATGATGATTAACATTCTTCGTATGAAACGAAAAAATGGCGTTAATATCAATTAAAATCTCTCTCTGCAGATGTTCTGAAAAGAACCATACTACCCTCCGGCACATCTGTTTCCCAACCGGAAGAAGTTTTTAAATGATTAAAAAATGACAATCTTTATTTCGAATAGCATTTCTCGAACACGATACCTTCCTCGGGGACTTTTGCGCGAAAAAAAGAGAATCGAAAAGCAGTTGCTTTTTTATTCACTTGGACGTAAATGTCAAGATTTTCAAGTTGATGGAATGTGTTACTTGACGTTGTGTAAATTGAGAATTCGCATCAGATTTTGGGCACCGGTTTCTTCCAGTGAAGGCTTGTGGAACGTTGATGTCTCGTGGGGTATTTTAAGATGTTCAGAAGTAGTATGTAAAACCCATTGAGATCGCATATCGGGAGAAAACCTTCTTCGAATGGCTTCAATCGGCTGGTCATAAGTCGGGTTACCACACGCGTTCATGGCATCATCCAAATGATACCTCGAATTGCGACGTTGGTGACGAAAGACATCTTCCAGTGCGTTTGGAAATGGGGATAAAAATCTCCTGGTAGTTTCTTGAAGCATTGTCAGAAAGACTCCGGCAATAGGAAAACTACTATAAGATTCTGCTAAAATGTCGGTGACCAGTTTTATGGACGCTACCCCATCATTTCCAAATTCTGTATCAACTTCAGGAAAGGACCGAGTGAGAACCTCTGACAAATGAAGGACGGCAAATATCTGAGAAACGGGCTGATAACGACATGAATACTGAAGGCGATATTGATCTTCAATAAGGTTAAGCCCGTCTTGGGCATGCTTCCAAACTAGTGGGTCAACAGAAGATTCTCCCATAGCTAGTAGTGGGCTGAGAAGATGAACGGCCGTTGTAGCATACAATATACTGAGCAGTCAGTCAAAACGCTGTCGCACAACGGTGAAGAGAGGACGGGAACTGAGTCTTACTGCAGTGAAAGCACATGTGGCAAGATGTTATTTCTGCCTGTCATAGCAATCTTTTCTGGTAAATTATCACGCCAAACCAATAGCCTTCGATAAATAGCCAACAAGTTTTCAGCATATATCTGAGGGCCATCCGTGTTGTATAGGAGTACCGTAGCATCGCGAATGATCTCGACGAGCTTCGCCTTTTCACGGTTGGTTGTTGCCGTGAGGCAGGGGAATGTCGGTTCGCCTCTGAAGTCCTCGGGAAATCGATATGGCTTCCAGCTGAGCCGGTCAGTCTCACCCTCCCATTGCATTATTTCATCGGCAAATTGAGTGGGCTGCAGCTCTGGGATAAGGGCGGGTGCCATCTTGAAAGTCATCTGTGCCCATTCGCTGACGACGTTAGTCATGCTCACAATAGACTTGGATTGCTAGACAAACTGGATACCTACACATTCAAGCTATTTATACCTCTGACGGTTTCCCTCCAGATTTGTCGGTAATTGACGTTGTCATTGTCCTTTGGTCTGAGTCTCTCCATGTATGTGGTTGCGATGGTCAAGTAAACGTAACCACTCAAGCCTTGTCCTTGTGCGCAACGTACCAAGAACATGACGGCAAATGCTTGGATCGTCGCAAGATTCTTATCTTCCGTATTGATACTACTCCTGACGAAATCGCAAAACTGGCCACCCATCTGCTTATAGTCAATCATTTCGTCCTCGACGGAGGTATGCAGATAGCATCCCATGGCACAGATGGCATTAAAAAGACTGTGCGAGCAAGATGCCTCTGATCCAGTTCGCATACTATCCACAAAATGTCCTTCGTTGAATAAAGGGTGGAACGGGTGGACCCAGGTGAAATACAGCGCGATCAGATGCTCGGTTACTTTACCCTCATCCGTTACTGTTGTCCAGGAAAATTCCTTGGATATATCACCATCGGCTTCATTATCGGAATTCCCCGTCGTAGACGGCTGCGATTCGCCATTGCTATCCAAATAGTCCAGCCAATGGGCTATGCTAGTAATCGAGTCTCCATGCTTAATGCGCTCGAGAATTTCTTGCTCCTTCTCAGTGTCATTTTCTAGACATTTAAAGATCTTCTCCGCCATATGTTTGATAGCGCGGCTCTCTTTCAGGTCTCTGACCAACGTCGTCTTCGCATTCTTGACATGGGGTTCGTAGATGCATGATTCCTGGTGCGGATTTTTCTTCACACAATGAGCACAAGGTTGTTTACCATCACACTGTGTAGACATTAGCTACCAGACAATCACATTGCGCTTTGAAGACCATGGGCCAAGTCCATCAGGCTTGCGGATGACATTGAAATCGCTTACTTTTGATCTAGCCTTCTTACAATTGCTACAAGCGTTTGTAGTTATTGAAGCTGGCACTTTCCTCTTCTTCGCCACATGAGCATCGTTGTCCGTCTTCTTTTTGGCGGGTGCAAAGAATACAGCTGGAACAGAGGCTGATGTGTCTGGTGTCAGAATTTTATTGTTCGAATTACTAGAACTATCCTTAACAGTCGTGTCCGTGTTGTTGGGAAGAAGAGTACGAAGACTCGGCGCCGACATTGTGGAAATATGTGTCGCGTCAGGGCGTACCAATAATTCTTGACTCAACATAGGGCTGGGGGGATATGCGAGATGACAAAAGTATGGATAAAAGGGATGGTATTTCAGAATGCGATGGAAGAATATGGGGCTCGGGTCAAGAATAAAAATTGCGATGGATTGAGAAGCAGTTTGGGGTTATCAAAAGGCTCCGGACGGGTCGAACCCACTTACAGAGCTATTTCTAGATGATGATGTTTATTAGCGACCCAAGTATTTACTTTGCGACTCTCGAAAAGGCGCCCATGTGAAAATCTTGCGGAGAAGCGGCGTGTAGGATCGGAACAATCCTCGTCTATCATATCTATAGGAATGGATGATGAGAGATGGGGAAGAGTGGAATTTGGAAGGTGCTGCGTGAATCTGGTGTTTCTGGGATCGAAAGACTCGTGCAGGAAACCAAGGGTCATTTAAGCGTCATTCCAGAGGTAGTGTAAAGTTTGTCGTCGTTACTGATGCGTCGAATCATAGACGAAGAATGTTGGAATGTGAGTTTTCAGGCATGTTTCGCCTAAAAGGGAAAGCAAACGGGGTTGACTCCGATCTGTGGGCGGTTTTCGCAACTAGGTATGCCTGTCAATAATGATTCTCAAGAGATCTTGGAGATTGAGGATTAGTACTAATATGTCGGTGGGTGGTGTCTAGTAAAAATTTCCCATGGAGCGTTGGGAATGAGAAAGGCCTTGGGGAGCCGTTTTACCATCAGAAAAACGCCGTCGGAAACTCCAGAGTCGAGAGGCAAGAGATTGGACGCTGAAGACTGTCCCCTAGCTCACCAAGAGGGCTGTTAATATTGGGCTGGATATCAGGTATCGCGCGGTTGATTCATTCGAATCTGTATAGTAAGTACATCGACAAGGTGGGTGAGCTGGTTACCTCTGCCACCGGGCTTTGTAACTTTGAAAGTCAAGGAGACTTTAAGAAAAGGTCAAGTATCCCGGGAAACTTCCTGCTAAGATAATTCTCAACTTCAAGTGGCCAGTTCGTTAAACATTCCAGGACAGCATTGAGCATGTCACACAGATGGTCGTTGGATGAGAAATAGTTTAGGTAAGGGAAGAGCTTGAGTCCATTATAGTGGCGGTTCTTATGGACGATATTCGGAGTCGAGTCCGCTTCCGCCGATGAGACTTAGCTTGACAGATGGTTTCTACACTTCTACACCTTGAATTTGTCTACGTGGAGGCAAAATGGCAAATAAAAGCAGAGGAAAGTATAATAACCTGGCTGAACTCGGATTTACTATTTATACGAATGCTCCCCGAGGAGTTATCAACATCTCAGGCGGCTGCTCCCTCCATACCCAGCGTCTCCCTCGAACAAAAGGGTGCAGATGATCACGTGGACATTGGCTAGGTTCAAGTTTCTGGAATTATTCTAGCTTCTAATGCACATATACCAAATCATTATGAAATCTATCATGTGATTTTAGATACGATAGAGGTATATAGTAACTAAACTGATGCCAAATTTCAGTTTATAGCTTAGACAGATTGTGATCCTTAAGATTAGATAGAGTATTAACAGCCAGTAACGTTTAGAAGCAATTAGTGTAGACGAAAGAAAGATGCGGAATATGGTAACTATGAGTTGATAATAATAAAGTTAGTATGGGTTGAGTTTGAAAATATAATATTGGCAAAGGTAATAATCGTAGCACATTCAGGTGGTTTAAAAGCCGGCTGATAGATCCCCGGTGAGGATTAGGTTGGTTGCATTTTGTGTTTTGCGACGACAAAGTAAGGGTTCAAGCCTTCAAGATATTGTTAATTTGATGGCAGAAGATTGGTGTATCTATATCTATTAGTTATAGTAAGATTACAAGAGATTTTGGATCTATGCGATGTCATGTCCATTTGGTGGGTAGATGAGATGAGATGAGATGTGCGATTTCGATTGTGCTCTTGCTCTTGGTGTGAATTGATTGATCTTGGTGTGGGGAGAGTCACCGTAAGCGCCGTATATGCCTGAAGTCACTACTCATGAATGGATGTATGCATCGGAGAGTAGGAAAAGATCTTCAGGGGTTGGTGGCCTTGGACGTAATCCATCGTTAGGTTTGGAGTGATTTCTTACGGAGAAATCCCCGGTTGGAAGTGTCAGTTGGAACTTTTTGTTCAAGTGGGAAATGGAGGCGGAGGCGGACGTAGCTCCGATGCGAGATTAGAGAGGTAGCGTGACGTAGTAGTTTGATGGTTGATAGTTGATTGTGATTAGGTCATTAGGTGATGTAGGTGATTAGGCGGAGGGGGGTGAAGGGGGTGCCTCCGATGGAATTTTGGATTTGGGGATTGAGGATTATGGTAAGGGTAAGTAATGGTGGTAGAATAAGGATTTTGGGTTGGGGAAGGGAGGCTTATTTAGGGGGCTTATTTGGAGGGGTTCGCGAGTTGGGATTTGGGAATGGTGGGTTGGGTATGATGGGTTGGGTATGTATGGTAAGATGTGGCTTCCTTGGGTAGCTTGGTGTGAAGTAAAGAAAAGATGTGATTTGGTATGTATGGTATGTATGGTATGATGGATGATGGATGATGGATGATATAAATGAGGGGTAGTGATTAAATTAGATTCGTGGAATGGTGATGGGATGGGATAGAATGCTATATTTTTGGGTTAGCGGGACCTGGTTGATTGCGGGGGATGAAAGAGAAAGAAAGAAAGAAAGAAAGAAAGAAAGAAAGAGGATAGGTATAGGTAGAGCTTATTGCTGAAGGGGTAGGCTTTTCTTTGTTGGCATTTTGGGCGCTTTGTTTGTTTGTTTGTTTGTTTGTTCGAGGTATGCTTAGGAATGAAGGGTAAATAGGTAGATGGGTAGATGAGGAGATAGGGAAATGAATAGATAGATGGCTAGATGGATGTCTACGAATAGAATCGAGAAGAAGAACATAATACATGCCTGCTAAGATATATGCAAACCTGACACATGTATGTATATGTATATGTATGCATATATGTAATGTATATGTATATATGGCATGTGTTTATATATATATATATAAAGCTTATATATATCTTCGAAGAAATATCTATCAGGTCGTTACCTATATTAGACGTCATGTCATACTTGAGTGAGTTACTTATTGGTGGCTGATCGTTGTGGCGCATGATTTTGTGAACGTGTGGCTGTGGAGTATGTGGATGGAAGGAATATGGTTTGTCGGGATAAAGTCCAGTGGGTATATGTAGGGTATGTATGGAGTTCTTAAGAATAGTGTGTATGTATTGTGGTTCATGTATTCTAAATGTTGATTTGTGTATTTTGGATGTGTGATGGTTATTGGTGGTTTATATATAGAGAAGTTTTATAGTCCTCTGTTATTCTCTACACTACTGTACATAATGATGAACCATGTCGCTTTTCCTAGACTCTGCGATATAGGGGACTCCTTGTGTCTTCTAAAACCGAAGTATATGTATATGCAAGTAGGTCACACAGGCTTTCTCAAAGCGTACCTAGAAGTTCCTACCATCCTTGATTCTTCAATTGTTTTACTCGTCCCACAATTCCTTTGAATCCCTCCATAAAGTTATTTCTCCATCGTTGTCGACGAAGCCTCTTCCTTTTCATCCCACCTCTCTCATGGAATCTCTGATGCGTTTGATCATGGCGCACTTTATTCAATGCACACGAAGCCTCCAACATTCTGATTCCCCGCGATAAATCGATGTTGGATTTGATATCGATAGTCCGGCCCGTTCGAGGAGACAATCGAATTTCGGTTCGGGGAATTAGGGGTGGAGCTACCATTGAGGCAGTTTCTTTCATGAGATCATAGTAACTTCCCGTCGCTCCTGTTTTCTTAACGGGCATTTGCATTTGCCCAAATGGTGAATCCATCCCGGGGGGCCGTGTGAAATTGCTAGATGGATTGGCCCTACTCGGGTCGCTTAAGCGGTCGAGAAGGGAGGAGGATTTTAGTTGGGGCGATCGATGAGATCGGGGAAAAGGGGGTTGGGGAAAAGTTGACCGGCTTTCCATTTGAGCGGTGGGGGAATTGAGATGTGAGAGGACGGTTTGGGGTTTGGGTTTTATCCATGGCAAGCTTTGGCTGATGGATTGCGTGGCAAGGGATTCGAGGGTATCTTCTTTTGGAGTGGGCGGGGAAGCGGGGAAGGCGTTGGGGTTTGCTTCGTTTGAGGGTGAGGTTGAGGAGGACTCTGGAGTGAATGATGCTCGTGTGGTGGGTTCGGGATTTGGTGCATATGTTCGTGAGGTTGTAGATAGTGCCCGATGAGCTATGGGGGTTCTTATTACAGTTGGTCTGTTGGTCTGTAATAATTGGGCGATGGGCAAATCTCTTGTACTCGACCGGAATGCGGCCGTTCCAATTCGTCTTAACTCCATGATACTATATGGCTGTTAGACCGGTGACTGGGGATCTGCGACCAGAGTTGGACTTACATTGATCAGAATAGGAGTCCGTCAATTGATATGTTGTCGATCTTGAAGCATTTGAACTTTTATTGAGTGACGCGCTAAGAAATTTAGATGGTCCGTGCATGGAGGCTGCGAATTTTGGATTCTTGAGATTGAGCGAGCTTTGATGTAAGTATCACTTTGTACTTCTAAAGAGACTTTCATTGCGCCAACGGCAATTCTTCTCTTTTATTATCTTCCTCATTCATAAATTTCTAAATAATTAAACCGCCATACAATACTCTCAACAATTTGTAAATTATGTCGTACAATCCTTATGGTGGTAAGATAACTCGTTGTCTTGGAGCAACTTCGTGTTTTACCCTTTGCTAATGATTGACCATCTTCAGCGTCGCCTTATGGTAGACCTCCAGGATTTGGTGGTTTCCCAGGTCAAAATGGTTCCGCGCCTGGTATGGGACCACCTCCAGGAATGGGTAAGCAATACTATACGAAGTCTCGATGCGTTTAACTTACATGAACTGAATAGGCCCTCCACCAGGCATGTCTGCACCAGGTACTGCTCCTCCTCCTGGTTTACAGCAAGCCAACAATCCACAGACTTCGCGACCCAGCGGAATCCCGGCTAGTTTCCAGCCTCCGCCCAATATGCCGAATATCAATTTCAGTGCGCCTGTCATTCGATTAGGTATCGGTCCTGCGAAATCCAATACTCCGGTTTCAGCGGGTGGTATGGGAATGGATTCTATGTCTGCTGGAGGGTCGGAAAGAGCTGCCACGTATAACTTGAATGCGCAGAGACTATCAACGATGAGGGAAAATATTATGTCTTTGGTGCCGCCTACGAAGGAAGAAATCGTAAGAACGATATTTGTGGGAGGCATTACGGAAGGTGTTGGTGGAGATGATGGAATTGAGCGAATTCTTAGCTCGGCTGGTAGATTACGTAGATGGGATAGAGCCATCGATGGGGCTGGAAAGGAATGCAGTTTTGGATTTGCACAATATGATGATGCGGAAAGTTTGGCTACGGCGGTGGAAATTTTGAAGGATATTGAGATTCCGACCAAGAAACAACCACCATATGCTGGGCCAAAGAAGGAAGAGGAGGAAGAGGTTGAGAAAAGCAAATTATTGGTTTTTGTGGATGATAATTCTTTGAATTATTTGGAGAATTATCAGGCTTCAAGAGCTGACGATGCTACAGGCGACCAGACACGACTCGATGCAGCGAAAATGGGGTTGAAAGGAGTACTTTACGAACTATTTCATCCACCCATGTTTGTTAAGGCTGAAGAGAGTTCAGAAGACATTGCTATGCAGGATGCTAATGGGGGTGATAACGTTGAAGTGGTTAATATTCCATTGGCAGTAGACGATGAGCTTGCGGATATCCCAGCCGAGATGAGAGAAACGGTTGCACAAGAAATTGCCGCTTTCAGAGATCGCAGTAATAGACGAGATCTCGAACGCCTCAAGCGCGAAGAGGAAATGGAGGCATCAGAAAGGCAAAGAAATGGTGCACCTCGACCTTCACGACTGGCTTCACCAGGACCACAAATTCCCAGTGGACCTTCTGCTGGTACGAATAATATTCCCCTTGGCCCTAGGGGTGTGCCTAATGCACCCTCAGGTCCTAAATTACAGGGCCAACAAATTCCACGAGACTATCAAGCCGGTGTTAAATTTGTTAATGGAAGTGGTATTAATGGTGCGTCTGGTGGGGATACTTATTACAATCGAGAAGATGAGGATAGTGATGCTAGTGATGAAGAACTCGAAAGACGTCGAAAGGCCAAGAGAGAGGCGGAACTTGAGAAACAATATCTCGATCAAGAACGACGCTGGCTTAATCGTGAAAGATCTCGCACAGCAGCTGTTCAAAGAGAAAATGAACGTGAAGATGAGGATGTTGCTAATGCAGATGTTTTGAAACAAAAAATGGCCACAAGGCTTAAGGAATGGGATGACGATGCGGAGGCTGCTCGGAAAACTGATCCATATTACGTTGACCGAAGTCTCTGGCTTCGAAATCGTGCGGCGTTCGTCCAACGTGAGGCCTCTGCTGATGAAAGAGATAGAATCATGGAACAACAGGAGAGACGTCGCGAGTCATCGGATAAGGAACAGGCTAGGGGACTGGCAGATTCATTCCTTGATCGTCAAGCCGAGGAACTCGAAACAAGATCTACTCGCTTGGCTCAACAGCCCTTCAAGTTGTCTCTTGGAGCCGCGGCCCAGAAAGCTCAAAAAGCAGCACCGCCTCGTCGTACTATCGCCGAAGTCGAAGGTCTTCTTGAGGATGAAGAGGAAGCGGACAGTGCATCAAAACGTACACTTATCCCCATTAAATTCGATCCTTCAACAGCAGCAGCTGGCCTTTCCGATGAAGAACGTGACCAAGCGGTTCGACAACTTGCGCAAGAGATACCTACTGAGAAAGAAGGACTTTGGGCATGGGATGTTAAGTGGGATTTCGTGGATGATGCTGTGATTGTGGAAAAATTGAGGCCATTCGTGGAAAAGAAGATTGTGGAATACCTGGGTGTGCAGGAGCAGTTACTTGTGGAGGTGGTAGAGGAACACATTAGGACGAGGGGGAAACCTCGAGAACTGGTGGAGCAATTGGAAGGGGTATGTCATTCTCCTATCTTGCCGCCTCATGTTTTAATATGTGAAATTTATACTAATACTTTTAATAGGCATTGGATGAAGAAGCAGAAGTTCTGGTGAAGAAGTTGTGGAGGATGGTCATTTTCTTTTCGGAAAGCGAAAAGAGGGGTCTTTCTGCATAATTTATTGTCACCCCATTAAAATCTAGAGAAGTTTTAAGAAGTAGCATGAGGGGAATTGAGGGAAAGCATATGTAGGCGTCGAGAACAAGTTACTACGGATAGGGGTAGATTTAATTTGGCATGAAAAGGGGTTTATGTTGATCGCGGGTCCTTGGCGAGTCCAATATTCATGAAACTTTCAGCATGGAATATATGACGACCCGCTATGTATGTACATTAAAAAAGTTAAATAAATTTTAAGGAAAAGTATGTACAAGTACCGGTATATGATGTTTTACGAAGTTTCATTCTTATCTATCTATGAGGACTCTAAATGTTATCTTGGCTAAATTGGTTTATGAAGGTAGGTACACTCAAAGTCGTCCATATTCGCTGGCCGAGGCTGGCTGGTTTGGAATAAATTGGATCGTCGATGCACTTCAGGATGGGATGGGATGGATGTTGATTTAATTTGTGGATTAAGGTTATTGTGCTAATGTCCATATGCCTAATTATGCATGCAGGTTGGACGCTTGGTTCACCAGCTTCCTCACTCCTGCGACGTGGGATCCATTTTCAATGTGGAAACGGGATTTTGAAGAAACTTTTGATTCGTGGGCATGACAGGAACAAATTCGATTTCATCCATTAATTCGATTAAATCAATTGAAAGAGCGGTGATTAGTGAACTGAACTCCACGGAGTAGATATTTCCCCGGTTATCCCCTGCACTCGTATGTTCCCTGGGTACTTGATGTATACTCGAAGTATACTTAAAGTACTTAATCCCCAGGTCAGTCGTGATAATTTCATATTGTGATTTGTACCATGGTAATTCCAATATCTGTCTCGACAAGTTAGGGGTTCCATCGTATCTTCTCGTCTCGACTCGTCTTAACATCAACACAAAAATGAAGTTCCACAATATCCTCCCCCTCACCCTCTCGCTTCTCCCCCTCTCCCTCTCATCCGCCAAACTATGCGCCATGCCTTACAACTCCTCTCCCCTCATCGACGACTCCCCCGCCATCACCACAGCCGTGACATCCTGCGGGCCCAACTCGACGATCCTCTTCCAGCCCAACGTCACATACAACCTGCTCACGCCGCTCAACTTCCGCGATCTCAATAGCGTCGTCTTTTCGTTCCAGGGAAATGTGAGCCTCAGTGAGAATGTCACCGCTGTGCAGATCGTCGTTAATAATACCCGTACGTATCCGGGGAGGTGGATCACTATTAAGGGGACGAATGTTACGTTTGAGGGCTCGGAGAGTGCAGATGGGGGCTGGTTTTTGGCTCATGGGGAGAGGTGGTGGGGGAATCCGGGGGATTCGGCGCAGGGTGGAAGACCGCATTGGTTTGGGTTTACGGTTAGGTGTGTTTGTTTGCTTATTTGTTTGTTTGTTTGTTTGGAGAGCAATTTGGCTGATTGATTATGGTGGAAAGTGGCCTGAAGATTTCTAATATTAAGGTCCTTAATCCCGTGGCGTGGGTGTTTTCGATCGGTGGGAGTGATGTTGAGATGAGGAATGTTTTGATTGATGCGAGGAGTAATGATGGGTTTCCTTTTAATACAGGTATGTACCTCCTATTCACATTCACCCAAAAGTGATTATGAGAACACGGGATATTAACTAAAAAAAATAGATGGAATTGATCTCTCCGGCTCCAACGTCCTGATCGACGGCCTCGAAGTCCACAACGGCGACGACGTGATCAACATTTCACCCCCCTCGACAAACGTCACCGTACGCAATGTCATCGCCTCCGGCACCCACGGTCTCTCCGTATCCTGCTCTTCGGGTACAGGTGGTAACTATACGTTTGAAAATGCGTATATCTATGATAGTTTAATGGCGGCTAGATTCAAGGGCGGAATCGGTAAGACGTGTAATGTAAGTGATGTGACGTGGAAAAATATCGAGGTGAAAAATGTCAGTTTCCCCATCCATTTTATTGGGGATTATTATGATCAGGAGAAGGGGATTCCGGCCGGGACGGATGAGAGCATTTCGGCGTTCGCAAGTGGGTTTAGCTGGCAGGGAATTAATGGGAGTGTGGCCGCTGTGGTCGGCGATGGAACATGTGTTAGTGATCCGTGTTGGTATGCTACTACTGGTGAGTTTTTCTTCCTTGTTCCTACGTTGAAGCAGTTTGGGTGAGGAGTTAGTAGTGTGGAGTGTGGAGCGTGAAAGATTAACACAGAACAGGCGAATCGCCAAATAATGGAATGTATCTACTATGTCATGACCAAGCCCATTGCGAAGACTTCCACTTTGAGGGTATTGATCTGACCACTGCCGTAAGCCAACAGCAATCCCATCCAAGATACTAGCTTGCTAATGAAACATATTAGAAAGGAGCTGCGGCAGGAGAAATATGTACGGGCTTGGAGGGTGTGGAGGATATGGGCATTACCTGTGTAAACGGGACGATTGCAGCGAATTGATCATCTCGACTGGATAGTAGTATCTATTTCAAAAAATACCATCCGTCCATCCATCCATCCAACAATCGACGAAAAAGACGGTCCTTGTTAGTGGCTAATGTTCAAAATCCGATACCGAAGACTAAAGATCGTTTCCTAGATGATATGATATGATAGACTTAAAAAAGTTCTTCCACTCAGATAAACTTATCGATTCATTCTCATGAACATGTGACATTCTCAAAAAAAAAAACCTGACCGTTTCTCAATATTCCATAGACACCTTTAAATTATCCTCCACCATAGATGAAATCATAGATGGATCCTCGAATCATCATCTCATTTTGTATACTACACTGATAACTCAGGAATCCGTAGCTACCAACCCATCTGCACCCATACGACGACCCCTTTTTAGAATCATAACTCTCGTGCTTAAACTGATAAAGAATGCCGAGCTATTACTCGTATTAGCCTATTAATTGTTGTCTGATGCGAATGGAATTTTTCCAGAACTATTATAAGATCTTACATGTAATGTAGGCCTAGGAGGTTTGTTGCAATGGGTTAAGAGATTATTGTTTCTGGATTTGTTGTGTGCTGTTCTTGGAAATACATAATGAACTTAGATTTGAATAAGAGGGGTGGGTAAAATCCATGAAAGTTTTGTCCTTTTTGGGGGGGGG
>NGKH01000011.1:286100-338502 GCA_002162575.1 Sclerotinia glacialis | reverse complement strand
ATGGATTATCGAAGTAGGAGTGCAGTGATATATACAGGGAATGGGATTTGGGTTTTGGGTAAGAAGTGCACCATGAATACTTTGTATTTCTTGCGAAAGGTTTATTTATTTTGATCTATCTCATTCTTATCTATCCCATCTCCAGTGTTTTAATTTGATTATACATCTTTGATTTACACATTCGTATCCGCTGCCGTCAATACCATCAGATCAGAAACAATCCACGAGGCGGACAAATTACATTTTTCTGGCCCTAATAAATACAACACCTACCGCCTCCCCTCAACAGCAGGTTACGCATTAGCAGAGCGGATCTTCATCATCAACGGTTTATGAGACCAAACAAGCCTGACTCTTGCACCATCCGTCAAGCTCTCATTGGGATCCGCCAACTCCATATCGAAGTTATAAATATATCTTGCCAAAATCACCCTCGTTACGGCGTGTGCCACACTATGAATATCGTTAGTTTTTTCGATCAATGAATATCTGTGGAATCTTACTTTTGACCTAGACATTCCCGGGGACCGTGGCTGAAGGGACGGAAACAGGCTCGGTTGTCAGAATCAAATTCTGGATCTCCCATCCATCTCTCGGGGACGAAGTCATCTGTTGATGATGAGAGAGTTAGCTTCTGGCTTTTAAGATTATTGCGAGAGCAGATATATATCATCCGGAAAATAGTGACATAGAGGTAATAGAGACCAAAATGAGAGATCAAACAATATTAACGAAACAAATTGCACAAGAAGAAATTCCATAGATACATACCTGGTCTATTCCAATTCTTTTCCGAATGATATCCCGCCCAGTGTGGAAAAGAAACCAAAGTATTCGGCGGCACATAATTACCAGCAACTACACATCCCTCAGCACCCACACGACGAGGATGATTTCCAGGTACAGGGGGATGAATTCTTAGGGCTTCTTTGAGAACAGCTAACAAGTACGGCTTCTCGTTGACAGTACTTATTTTTATCTCTTCCTCCGAGGAAAAGCTACTTCTAATTTCATGTTTAAGCTTTGCGTATACGGAAGGGTTTTTGCAGAGATGATATAGTGCGCCGATTGGGAGGGTGGCGGCGGTATCGGATCCTGCGGTGACGACTATTTCTAGACTTCTTTGGAGCTCGCCTAGATTTAATCCGCCTGGTTGGTCGAGATAATTCAAGGCGTGCGTCATGCTGTGACATGTTAGTTCTTCTTCATTAATTCACAGGGTGGAAATGTATGATACATACAAATCTGGCTCTGTATCTTTAGCTTTTCGACGTTTCTCCAATAGCCCGTTTAAGTACTGAATATGTTGCATTCGTAATGATACTGCCTTTGTTAGGTATGGAATATAAGCGAGAATGGCATTGAAGGGCCATAATCGTTTTGATTCATGGAAGACGGTGAAAGCTGTTGATGTATTTATCCCAATACCGATCCTGTTTTTCTCGACAATAAGCATGATATCTCGCGGTGATATGTTAGGGTATTCTGACCATTTGTGACTTTCCCCAGTCTCAACACCTTTAAAGTCTTCACCACATGCTAAGTCCGCTACGATATCATAGGCGACCAGATAATTCCATTGAGCAATATCGGTGACCTCACCAGCCTCAGCGACTTCCTTCAATCGATTCATGAGGCCATCAATAAATCGCTTGACTCGTGGCTCTTGATCCCTCTGCGCTCTCTCAGTGAATCCATTTCTCAAAGATTTCCGGATCCGTTGATGTTCCTCGTGTACCGGATGATCGAAAAGACTTTCTCGGCCTGGAGGAGGAACATAATTCCCCTTGGGCATTTCTGGTCGACCAGGTTTCTTTGCGTACACATCTGACCATACTTCCGGTGTGATGAATGAGAGTTCATTTGGTGCCGAACGGACAATTGGTCCGTACTTATCATGCGCATCTTTCAGTCGAATCCAAATTAGACCTTGGATACGTCCGATACTGTTTGGGAAGTTGCTAAAGGCCCATAGTCTTGGTCCTGGGTAGGAAGCTAGACTATTTTCTTGCGCTATCAGTAGGTGCTTATTCGTGATTCCCATATCTAACGTTGTGCTTCTTCATAGTGCGCTAAGCCCGCTCCATTGATGAGCTTTCTTCATTGTCTCGACTGTTTCAAGAACCAGAGAAAAAATAAAAGCATGGGGGATGAAAATAGACGTACGGATGGAAGTAGAGGTTGTAAATCCCGCTGATTAAGATATAAAGAGTGATTATCTAGTGGAGACAAAGATGTGGTTAGCCTAGCCAAGCATATTGAATCTACTAGCTTACAGATATCGAGGCTACACAGAAAGTGAAAGTGCCATGTTGGATGGTGGTAGCTGTAAGCCATGGAGACTCGTAAACCGATCTAGCAGACATGGTCGTAAAAGTTTTCAACCGACCTTCAATGCTAGTCTTTGTCCCTCGAAATCAGTGCCACAAGAGCCAAATATAACCAGAACTTCGATTTCAAAGATGCTCGCTCCTGTACGTGAAAAAATTTCTACGTTGAAGGCTATGTATAAGCCGGCCTCCGATCAACTCGGCTTCCGAACAAACTACACATAATCTCTCATAACTCTCCGGTGATTCGGTCACCCCACGAAACCTTAATTTATGGACACAGGAGATTTCAATGAATCTAGAAGAATTATAAACCGCTGATTGAATTCAATGATAACGTGAATGGAGATCATCCTAACTTCCACCACTCGCTTCATATAGTCGCTTTTCTATATCCAGCACTGACGATTCGCTTAACTTTCCACAGCCCTCGACAGTGCTACACAGTGGTTTCATTACACCTTACCATCGGCAATACCTTTTCGCGATGATTGCTAAACTGTATGAGGATGACTCTGAAGAGTATCTCTTTCCAGGGACACATGTCGTACAACAAGCTTCGGCAGTCGATGGAACAATGCCGCCTATCTACTCAAAAAGAGTCTTGATATTTTCTACCGATGATACTCTGGACCCAGATCATTGCCGTGCAGAAGCCGTTCGAGTCCTACGACAGGCAATACAGGTTACTGTTGAGCAATATCCAGTTCTGACCAACGGAGCCAGCTTTTCTTCGGGTGCTTGGAAGTTTTTCCCAGGCCAGGCTCGACTTCTCGTCAAAGAGCTGCCGATGACTTATGAAGAATTGAAGAGTGCGAATTTCTCATCAACCTTTCTACAGGCAGACGTCCTGACTTCAGTACCCGAGATGGCTGATTTCGAAAATGATTGGGATTGCTGCAGAATTCAGGCGAACTTTATCAAAGGGGGACTCTTGTTGTGTGTTTCGATCTTTCACCTTGCAATGGACGGTGCTTCTATCACACAGGTCATCCAAGACTTGGCTCGAAATGGCCGTGCCAAACAACCGCCGACGAAAAAGAGTCCAGCTGCGTTTGATCGCTCTCGACTTTCGATTGCTAGCTCTGACCCCGATATCACTAAGATGCCTGCTTACCTGATATCATCTGACAGTTTCGATTTTGCTTCTAGAACTGCTGGCCCCATTTCTTCAACCATGTACCAATTTACGAACGAATCTCTATCTCGCCTTAAATCAGATTGCTCCGTGTATTTACCACCTGAATGCCAATGGATAAGTACTCAAGACGCAGCTTGCGCACTTGTCTTTCGCCAAAAAGTCAAAGCTCGCCTTGCGGCTGGTATTCTTAAATCCACAGACCTAGTTCAATACTCATTCCCCGTAGAATATCGAAATATTATCGATCCACCATTGCCATCAGATTTTGTCGGCAACGCTATTGTTTTCACGGCCACTCCTTTACTGGCCGTAGATCGTCTTCTCGAACCCGAAGGCCTCTCACTTGCTGCAGGTGCCATTCGTCAAGCAGTCAAATGTGTTGACGCTGCCTTTGTTGACAATGCAATTGCGGTGATGAGTCATAAACCTGAGGCTGGATCTCTTACGTATTATGGAGCAATTCATAGTAAGACGACGGGAATCAATTCCACGACGTATAAAGGCTTTGTTATGCCAGATAAGTGGCACAGCGCGATTGGCAACTATGAACTTATGAGATTACTCCATGGCGGGCTTGGAGATGGCATGTTTGTGATTATGCCTGTGCGCGAGTCAGGGTGGGAAGTTATTGTAACCTTGGTTGATTCGGCAATGGCCAATTTTGAAGATGAAGAGTGGAGGAAATATGCAGTGAAAATACAGCTTTGATGTTCCTGCTCATCTATAAATCTGTACAGAGGGTGGTTTTGGTACTTTTGATTTTGAGAAGGAGTAATGGTTAGGAATTGGCGTTGAATTATTAGAATAACCTATTTGTACTTAATATATTTTCCTATCTCTCAAACTATCAAACTCTCATAGCTGTGTTTGGGGTGGAAAAGATATTTTCAAAGGCAAGGAAAAGAAGAATTAGAGACAGGAGAGAAGGGGCGACGATGATAATATTATAATCCGGATCATTAATGATCCGAATTTCATTGGTAGCGAAGAAACTAATGCGAGTTGAAAGAAGCTGCATAATACTTTGTATAATAATGACGCTCTCCAACTTCTCGATTTATTTATGCACTTCTATAGTGGTGATCGGGAATGAAGTATTGTTTTTGGATGTTGACCGGTGTTCGAGTTGAGATAGGGCTGAGTTATGACTTCCATACATTCTTCGGATTTTCAAATAGAATATGTCAATTTATTAAGGAGAATTTCCCAAGGGAGCTATAGATGTGGCTTAGGTTTTATGATTAATTTTCTGCTTCATATGTCTATCTTAGTCCTGAAAGAATTAATTGGTTCCAATGAAAGCAGTCGGACTCCTTCCCATTCTCCTTTTTCCTAACCTCGCCAATTCAGGCAAACCTACGGAAAACTGACCCTAACCCTAACCAAAACGCCACTTTAACATCCTAATCAGCCTTATAAAAACCCCCCCCAATCATAAATAAAACATAACCCCATCCATTTTCTCATCCCAAGGATTCTTCCTCTTACCACCACGCTGCAAGAGATGTTTTGGG
Source organism: Sclerotinia glacialis (assembly GCA_002162575.1). Classification (NCBI taxonomy): domain Eukaryota; kingdom Fungi; phylum Ascomycota; class Leotiomycetes; order Helotiales; family Sclerotiniaceae; genus Sclerotinia; species Sclerotinia glacialis. Next base: position 333,517 of record NGKH01000011.1, on the reverse strand, counting down.
TTTTATTCCAGCGAGGGAATGTGTGATTAATGATTATATCAGAAAGCCTTCTGTAGGGAAATCACGAGGAACTATCTGTACCGATCAAATATATCTTTAACATCTGCGTATAAGTCCAACCAAGCACCATGCTGCCACGCAACAAACAGGAAACGATTCCTAACCAGAATTATTTAATAGCCTCGACTCATACCAAAAATTCGGCGTTTGTACTGGCGAGTTATTGGGCCGAGGGCGGAAATAATCTGCGATATGTTTAGCTGTCACAGCTGAACCTCCATGCAAAATGAATATTTTAGTTTCTTTGTCGATCGACCGGGCGAGAAAAGGTAGAAACAGCTCAAGGAAGGCAATCCACTCTTGCATATTCTTCTTTATTCCCAGTACCATAGCAGTGGAAAATATAAAAGGTTGTTGTAAAAAGAGTCTTAGCTCTTGAAGGTTGCTAAGCAAACATTGCCAAACTTGAGAATCGATTTTCCAACCGCGACGGCATGGATGGATTCCGCTTGTTGTTGGGTGTCTCGTATATGCCAACATATCCAAGTATCGAATTCGGGACAAGTTTGCGACCCCAAATTCTTCAGAAAGCTCTGGAAGGGACTCCGCCACAATCGTTACCGTGAATAAATTTCGACCGTATAGAATATCCAAAGCTTCGTCGCTGATTTGTTTGCAAGTGCGAAGAATTCCAGTTTTTGGGGCAAAGCAAGGAGTCGCCTTCGATCTTCTTTTCTCACCATCCAGCTTGGTGATATCTAAGTCTCTTTCTGTGAGCAATAACATGTATATCATCCCCCGGATTTCGAAAGGAAGACGAAGGAAGATGGATTTATCAATATCATGTTGAGATGACAATGAAGACATAATGGCGATGTAAATATAGTCCAGTTATTTCTTGATAGATGTGATATAAAAGATGTTGGTTGTCGTGATAGAAAGAGCGAAATTAATGTAGATATTTTTTTTTACTGTAGTGTGTTTGTGGAAGTCTCTTGAGTGTCATCATCGAGATTTTATACTACTAGTCCTACACTACGTGAATCAAGTGGACGCAGAAGTAACTACGTGTGATACTTTGGTTAGTGCAAAGAAACTAGCAGAAGAATGTCAATAGTAGATAAACTTCACAGCACTTGATAAGCCAGTGCCAAAGTCGGTCTATAAATACAGCCAGATGCGATATTTTTCTGAGGTATTCAGCGCCAGGTTAGCATAGCGATACCGAGAATTCGACTTTATCTATCCCCCAAGAAAACCCATGTACAAACATATATCATAAGCCTTCGCTAGATTCTCCAAGGTTTGTATATAGTGCTGTTATGCTAACCTTTTCGAAGGCTATTTTCTGGTGCCACCGAATCATGATCCTTGAAGCAGATAGTGATGGTTTCCAGAATTACAAGGTAGATATATACTCGAATATATTCAGGAAACATTGGAATATGATGACTAAAACTCTCGAAAGCTAAGTCCGCTTCATTTGTAAAGCTTCGTACTATCTTCGAACATCCGTTTTTACAGAATCGTGATGGATCAGATACTTGACACTTGTGGTAATATAGATTAATCATCGCCAAATGTTCATTTGAGATGTGGTATTGTTTGTTAGGAGTCAGCAAATACTCCTGTTGCGTTTTAAATACAATCGGGGGAGATGTTTGGAGTTCTGAAGGTAGTTCATGATACTGAGGAAAGTAGAACGATTCTTTTATAGGCAGCCTGCATTTAGGTCAATCGAAACGAAACATGAGGTAGTGGTGCCGTGGTAACGAATTCCATTGGTCATTAATCATAAGCCATTAAAATACCCAAAAAACCATTTATTGAAACCTCATGAACATCATGGCTGCTCGATCAAATTCATAGGTCATGCCACATATTTACAGCTTCCCCTTCCTCCTCCGCTTCGCCGTCCATCATGATTCTGTTGTGTCTTACCGGTGTTGGGCTTAGAGCGATTCTAGGTCTACTCATGAACGCATTTGCGTAATCCGCATCCAAACCCATAGTTACATTCATATCCTCATCCTCATCCTCATCCTCCTCATCTCCACTCTCAATCATAGATGAAATCATTCTACCCTTTGCTGGAGTCGGACTGACAGCAATTCTCGGTCTACTCATAAAGACACTAGCATAATCAACATCTCCATCCATCAAAACCTCTCTATCGATGCTCGGCGTCGCTTGAGGTAATAGTTCCTCTTCCTCTTGGACAACCTTGGGGAAATGTGATTGTCTCTGCTTTCTCTTTTCATCTTGGATGCTTTTCCTTCGCTCTAACTGTGCCTTCTTCTGGGCTGCCTCAAAGCCTGCCATAGACTGACGCGTGCGTTCTATCAAGTCTGCGTGCTTGTCTTCTTCCGTTGTGGAAGTTCTCGCAGCTGTGGCTTTGAGCTTGGGGTTTAGAGTGAGGCGGCTCACATCTGGCAAATCATCAAAATCATCGTTGAAATCGGATCTCATGTATCTTGGATTGGAGCGAGCCATGGTGAGACGAGTACGTTCTGCTAAGGATAAAGAGCGTTGCATTTTTGGTGGTGATGGGGATGCAGCTGACATGGAGTTGAGAATCTGCTCTGCTTGACTGAGCTCCGGAACGAAATCGAGGGATGGTTCCGAGGTTTGAATAGATTGAGAGAGGGATGGACTCGATTGAGATGTTGTTGTATGTCTCCTTTGGATCGGTTTAGGTGTCTCAACCGACCCCGCGCCATATTCCTGGTCTGAAGCTTTATCGATGGAAGCTGGGCGGCGGGAAGATCTCATAGCGCTGGGAGTGGCTGACATGTAATCATTTTCGGTACCTGAGACTGAAGTGGTGACCTCGGATAATCTTTCGCTGGCAATGTCTAGTTCGTTCGAGGCATGCCTGGCTGCAAGGGTTGATGAAGTCACATTAGAAATTGGTCTGCGGGATATTCTTGAACGTGGTGTGCTGAATGATGCGTTTTCATGGCCGCGAGGGGTTGAAAATTCGGCAACTCCATCGAGATTTGCCACTAAGGTAGATGGATGATCCCGAGAGGCATTGGATGACGGAGAAAGGTCTCCATCTTGATTGGCTGGTGAACATGACTCTTGGGGTGAATCCATTGAAGGTTGAAAGAACTTGTGTCTTGAGCCGCGTGGGATCAGGCTTTCCCTGGAAAGCACCTTTGGCTTGGATACATCATTCAGCGCATTGCGAGTTCTCTCCATTAAACGAGCATATTCATCTCGAATAGGGATGTCCACGACTGTGGGATTTTCCGCTGTGTACTTTCCGATCTGTAATTTCTGGTGATCATTGAAACCGAGTTTAATACCCCTTTCTTCGACGGAAACCGCTTGAACTTTTTTGGAGGGTGATTTGGTGCCGTTTTTAGTCAAAGTCCGACCAAACTCTTGCCATCTTGCCAAACGACTCTCCTGGCTTTGCACTCGTGCCTCCAACCTCTCAACAAGTCCAGTATCATTCTTTCCTTCTATTTCTGCAACCGTACCAGCCTCAATCTGGTCCCAGAGAATATCAAAACGCTTAGCCAATAATCCCTCCCGACCAGGCCTATTATCCCCATAAAGGATCGTTTCCAGCCACTCATTGCTACCTGACCAATTCTTGCGAACCTTGTTTTGTAACGATCTCAAATCTCGGTCAGATAACTCAGGATGGCTTTCTCCTTCAATTGTACCACGGTCCAATTCTGCTCTCCTTTTCGAGATTCGTTCGTCGTTGAGGTCAAGTATTTTGGAGAAGTCGTTATATTTGGTCCTCAAATTGTTCTTCTCGTCAACATGCCTACGCAAAGATTTTTTGTGTGCCAATATCAAGGCTGAAAGTATTGTCCTTTCTCCAGTGTACGAAAAGTTCTCCAATGCCAGTTCTTGAGCAAGAGCCTCGTATCGCCCCGAGGTGTCATTTTGAACAGCTTTCTTTAAAACGACATTTGAAAAGACCGCCAAAACCTCCTCCAATCTTTCGCCCTTGCATTCGTCTAGCATTGTCTTTCTCAAAATTGTATCTCGCCCAAGGACTCCATTCTTCTTCGCCTGATCGAGACATCGAAACAATGCGGTTCGCAGATTGAGGGACTGGAGAGGTTCGAGAGGTGGGAAAAATGGTTGTAATCTCTATAAGCATGCATTAGCTTTTATTATTTCATTTCGAAGTAGTGGCATGAGGTAAAATTATACATTGCGAGTCTCCTCTGGATCCCAGATTGCAAATAACTGAAATAAAGCCCATTCTACACATTGTATACGCTTCTTCTGATTCTGTTGCGCATCCTTGGTAGAGAATGTCACCACGTTCAGATCCGGCCAGTCATCTCGCAAATCTAAATCCAAAAGTCGCAGATTGGTTATAAAGAGAGTGACGTAGGAAGGGCCAGATGGAGGTTGTGCGCTGGAGTTTGCAGTGAGTCTAAGGTTGCTCGAGGCTGTGGAAGTTCGAAGACTCCGGGACCCTCCAAGAGGATTAAAGATTGAGACGGACATTTTCTTGATCCCCGCAAAGTTGAGGTGATAACAACATGGTATCGTAAAAATATCACTTCAATATCAAAGATATAAAGGCGGTCTGCATTGCATTGAATTCGTGGAGCTCTTTGCTTGGTGTAAACAAACTGTGGTACCTACCCGTACCGTTATCTAGTTGATTGAAATAATGTTATGGTCATGTGATATTAACACTTGGCAATCGATAACAATGCAATTTGATGGATAACGCAATTGAAATGCTTGGCAGCTTGGCATTTTGCAATAGAGTAAAACAGTTTCCAACGTCATACTTACTCTTCTCTTTCTACCTCTCTCTCTACATACTTCTCTCCTACTTACTTCTCTCTTTACTCACTTCGCTCTCTCCTCTGCTACTTTTAATACCGATTGCAATAGATTTCGTGATGGCATAGGAAGATTCAAAGTCTCGCCGCCATCAACATGGAGGGGTCCAGAACGGAGGGATCCAAGGCGGAAGGGTTCAAGGACGGATCAAGAGCAATATGACGAGGCTATTCGTAACCTACGTTCTTTCGACAACATTTTGACTTCGAGGCATTCCTTCTCCTGATGCTCTTGTTTATCCAGAATATCCTATCGCCCAAACACATCCATGCATTTATTCCAATCAATCCCTCAAGGTTTGATTGTCTACCACAATCCAACCAGGACCAATCCTCAGGCCCCGGCCATTAACGCTGACTTAATCTTTGATAAATTTCGTTCGATGGAATACGAGTTTTCTATTTTTTAGAATCAATATTAGACAGAGATGGATGGCAGTGCTCCAAGTCCAAAATGAATACCAAGGATAAACGCCAATAGGAATTTTGGCCGCGTTATTGGCTCACCGAATGTTGTATATTTTCATCAGAGTCGCATTTCAGCAATGCCGGCTTTATTCTTAGATCAATCTTAGTGGATTGAGAAGGTTTTCTGAGACAGATCATCATATGCACAGGGAAGTTCAATTGCAAGTTTCCGCGACATGCGTCAGCTCAACCACCCACCTCCAACTTCCCCTTTTTTGCGATGTACTTCCACAGCTCCACCAGAATCCGCAAAATCAATTCGGGTTTATTTGATTTGTCTGGTAAATTGTCTAAACAATAATACGCGTTAAATTTCACAACCTTGGAATTTGGAGTATGTTCCTCAAAAGCTAAAAATCGTTAGAAATCGTGTCGTGTATTTGCTCCAGTGGCTTCTGCCGACTTCTTACGTATATACATATGTAGCTATATCACATCAGGAAAGAGATTGTGGTGTGAGCCAGTGCTTCAGATCTTAACTGGGACATTGAACCTGGACTTTTGAATACCTTGTGGTGTTTTCCCTACAACAGCCCGTGGGACAATGTCAGGAATCAAGAAATTCCCTGCGAATTTCACTATACCAAATTGGTCCTTGCAGTGTTGGACCCATAGTACCAAACCCTTTTAAATGTTTTTGATTGTCGATTACAATATTTCTGGCCCTCGAATTTGAAATCCAATGATGTAACCCTAAACCCTTACGAGCCAAAGATCAGGTACCTCAATCTCATATTTCCTTCATTTCACTTTCCTAGCATTGGTTTCTATAGTGGTGATTAGAGACCAGTTGATGGCAATCCGAACCACATAAGCATTTGTCATTTCTAAAATGACACTATAAGTCCAAGTCACAAGGCACAAGCTCGAATCAATCGTCCGTTCATCATATTCTAGTATATGGCATCGTTTCTCTCAATTACTGCCTGATGTCATATGATGTAAGAGAGTTTCTTGCTTTGAAACACATGTTCAAACCGTACTTGTCTGAGTCACTGTGGAAGGAAGAGTTATGTTTTGAAACGCTGCCGATGAAATCTAGATACCTTTTAAAATGGGCCAACACCGTTTGATGTACTGGGCATCTTCATCTCTTGGAAATTAGTTCGTCTTGTATTCCCCGAATGGACTGAAAGTCAATCACGTGGACTGGCACAGCCTGGAGAATTATAGTGGGTCAACTAGTCAAGCTCTATTTATGGCATCGCTTGGGTACGATGTACCGAGCAGGGACCATGAGGGGTGAGACGCGTAATAACATGAAGATTTGTTGGTTGGAGCATAAGAAATTATTCCTTATGTGGAGACCTAACAGTTCAGACGAGATAAGTTTGGCTTGCCACGCCATTCAGAGCTCTCTTTTTTAATTCTATCCTCTTTATTTCCTGTTCTCTTTTTCCACTTTCTTCCCCTTGCTGAGTCTTCAAAAGCTCTCGCCTTTCTACCAGCACCACATTCGCTACTTATAGATACAATTTCTTGGCATCCGTAAGGCTGAACTTGAATATTCTTATGACAACCACAGTCACTACTTCTATTAAACCTCTTGTTTTTCTTATCTGCAATTGAAGAATTATTTATTGTTTCTTACCTTCCCAAATTTACAGCCTCGGTCACCTACACATTAGACTTTAGAAGATGAAGCAAAGTACAGTATTCGGGCTCATTGCCTCCGTTGCCTCCTTTTCCAAGGCTGCAGCTGCTGGTACTCCAGTATTGGCAGCAAGAGCTTCCTCCACTTCAAGTGTTGAAGCTGTTACAATCTCGGGAAACGGTATGCTCGCCAACACTAACTTCATGGCTTCGATATTGACTTCCTCCAGCTTTCTACAAGGGTAGCGATCGTTTCTATATTCGTGGTGTCGACTATCAACCAGGTAAACCTGTCATTGCTGTCGCTATGCCTGTATAGCTAACCCTCTTAAACAGGTGGAGGAACTGGTACTACTTCGGATCCCATTGCCAATGCAACTGCATGCAAGAGAGATGTCGAATATTTCCAAGAATTAGGAATTAACACAATTAGAGTTTATGCTGTCGACAACACTGCGGACCACGACGAGTGCATGGGTTATCTCGCTGATGCCGGTATCTACCTTGTCCTTGACACTGATACCCCTCTCTACTCCCTTAACAGAAACGAGCCCGAAAAGTCATACAACAGCGTCTATCTTCAATCCATCTTTGCCACTATTGACAAGTTTGCCAATTACACCAATACTCTTGCTTTCCTATCCGGTAACGAAGTCATCAACGACGTCAACAACACAAACTGTGCGCCATATGTCAAAGCCATCGTTCGAGACATGAAGGAATACATTGGTAGTCGTGGTTATCGATCCATTCCCGTCGGTTACTCTGCTGCTGATGTAGCTTCGAACCAATATATCCTTGCCGAGTACTTGAACTGTGGAACTGACGATGAACGATCGGACTTCTACGCCATCAATGACTATTCATGGTGTGATCCATCTTCCATGACCACATCCGGCTGGGACACTCTTATCAAAAACTACACTGGCTACAGCATTCCTCTATTGTAAGTCTTATCTATTTGACTCCACAAGCTGCAAGTTAAAATATCTAACGAAACTGCAAAGCATGTCCGAATTTGGTTGCATTACTAACACCAGAAAATTCACCGAAATTGCCGCCCTCTACAGTACTGAAATGACCGCCGTTTTCTCCGGAGGTCTTGTGTATGAATATTCCAACGAGGGTAACGGATACGGTCTTGTGAATATCAGTGATGGAACTGTTACTACCACCGACCAATTTCAATACCTCAAGGAGGCATACACAAACACTACTTCTCCAACGGGAGACGGTGGAGCCATTACCACTACTGGATCAGCAAGCACTTGCCCGACAGAAAGCTCCGAATGGGATGTTTCGGACGACGCTCTCCCAGCTATGCCCACCCCAGCCAATAAATTCATGACTAATGGTGCGGGTACCGGACCTGGTTTAGATGGAGCTGGATCTCAAGAGGCTGGTGATACAGAGAACGAATCTCAAGGTACCGCCACGGCAGGTTCTGGCACAGTTACTCATACTGCTTCGGCTGGATCTTCGAGCTCCACATCTTCTTCCAAATCTTCCGGTGGTAGAAATGCCGAAGTTGATATGAGAGCGTTTGGATTTGTTGCCGTAACTCTTGCCAGTATGGTCGGTGGCATGATATTGCTTTAAATGTGGGGGTCAATTAGGGTGCAGATAGATTTTCTTTTTCTCTCTCTAATTTGCTATCTTTAAAATGGAATGCATAAAAATTGGTGTACAATCTAGCTTTTGCCCAAGGTTCTTGTCTGATGTGTGATGGGTTGTTGTCTGTCATTTCTTGGCTGTGTGACAGTGTCACAGTTCTTATGCACCTACCCCGCCAATAACTTTGCAGTGGCGTTGAGCACCGAAATTCTAGCTTCATCCCAGTTGTGTTTTTCTTTCATTCCTCTTCGCTACATTTCGCTCATTGCATTTCTTGGATAAGATTTTGTTCTTGCTTTCGAGAATTCTAGATATGCTTTTTATAAAGTTTCTAGGTTCCTTACAGCTTGTCAGTCAGCATACTTGCTAGCATCTGTTTAAATCTTACTGCATCTTTCCCCTCAGTCGGTGAGCGGAATGCGAGTGAGGTTACCCAAATGCGGGGTTCATACAGTGGCCGCATATTAGAGTCATACGACCGTGTAACATCTATCGTCTTTTCTGCCCAAACATCTTACAAGGCTGTATGAAATGCTTATGGCTTTAACTTCACCGATGCATAGTCCAGTGAGGTTGATGTGGAGTCATGCTGTTTTTTCCCATCATCAAGCCATGGTTTATTGCATATAGAGTACTGAATATCCATACGACAATCACTATGCAAGCTTTGAGTGTCATGTGCATATGGTCTTGCTCATAGGTTAGTGATCCGTGATCCAAGTCGCTCTTCATTCCGCTGAATTCTCGTGATTATCTTGGCGCGGGCCTGGTAGGTTTTTGAATGCAGATAGACATATCAGGACTCGGTAAAATCACGCCGCCTGCACCTTTACCCGACTTTGCCAGTACAACAATAAATGCTAGTTATATGCTCATAATTTCCTGTTGCTTCCATAAATCACTCAAACTTTCTCATTCCATCTCACACTGGTAGCTAAGCATTTACCCGGATAATTTTTTGTACTAGCACAACCAGCACTTGGAATCATGGCTGCAGTCCCGGCACTTAAATACCCTATCATCGGGCCTCCAAAAGCTTCTCCGGCTCCTGCTGATGGTAACGTTGCCCCAGTTCCTCACTACTTTTCATTTTGCTAAGGCTTTCAGGATCTCTCCCTCTGAGACGTGAAATTCGTGACCTTCAACGCAACTTCCCCGATCAATGGACACTTTACATACTTGGTCTTCAGGCTTTTCAACAACTTGACGAGAAGTCAGATTTATCATGGTATGGAATTGCTGGTATGTGCCCCAGAATTACTTGTATTAAACATGAGATATCTTTCTGATATGCCAAGGTATTCATGGGCGTCCATATCGTCCTTGGGGTGGATCTCAAGGGGATAACTCCTCTGGATGGCAAGGCTATTGTACTCATAGCTCTATCCTCTTTGCGCCATGGCATCGTCCTTATCTTGCATTATTCGAGGTAGGTGCACAGTTCATCTATATCATTCTACCAAGCACTCATGTGTTGGCAGCAATACCTCTACCAAATTATACAAAAAATTGCTTCTACATTCCCCACCGCCACCAAGGCTCGTTATCAACAAGCGGCTCTAACCTTTCGTATGCCATACTGGGATTGGGCTGCCACACCACCTGCTGGTGATAAGTACTTTCCTACTGTTGTCGGAGAGCCCTTGATTCAGCTCATTACTCCTACCTCAAATGGCAAGCCAGTACAGATCACCAATCCCCTCTACTCTTACAAATTTAACCCTTTGAATCCATTGAAGGGTGATTTTCCCAGCACTCCGGTATGAATTACCATCCTTTAAAGAACCATAACATGTATTGACATATTCAGGAATCACGATGGCCCAGCACTCTCCGATATCCAACCAACGGAAGTGGAACTGCCAAATCCCAAGAACAGCAAGTCTTTGACGCCATGGAGTCACAATTTGATTCATATCAAAGCAATATCTATCTCATCATGAGAGATCCTAACTATAAGCAATTCGAGGCTTTTAGTAATCATCAATGGGCATCAAATAATGCTCCTGGTACATATGGTAGTATTGAGGATGTGCATAATAGTGTGCATAGTGAAACTGGTGGTAATGGTCATATGGGTGATCCTGATTATGCGGCTTTTGATCCATTGTTTTGGTTACATCATACGTAAGATAACATTCTTTTCTTTGGCCATAAATCAATATTGCCTTGGATACTATGCTTATAACATTTCCCAGCAATGTGGATCGCCAGTTTGCCATCTGGCAAGCCTTGAATCCCAACAGCTATGTGATCAATAAACCTTCCAGCGACGGAACCTTTTCCATCGAAAGTGGTGCCCAAGAAACCAGCACGACTGCCTTAACACCATTCAACAATGCCACCGGCAAGACCTATTGGACCTCTGACGGCGTGCGCAGCGCAGCCACATTTAACTATGCGTACCCCGAGACCCAACAATGGAAATTTCTTACTGTTCAGCAATATCAAACAAGTGTTCTAGCCGCAGTTCAAAAATTGTACGGTGCTACTAGTAATCAATTCATGCAATTGATGGGTGTTAGAACTGCTGCTGCCTCTGAGTCCATTGCCGTTCAAGCGAGCAAAGTCGTGGCAGATGGCAGTAATGCAGCTCAGAAACCTGTTAGTGATGGTGCTGTTTCGTTATCTGACGGACACAAATTTTTATCAAATCTTGTTCATAGTTCCGCCAAAGCTAAACCCAAGCCTGGTGACGCGGTTCGTGGTGAAGAGGACTTTGAATCCGAGATTGGAAAACGTAAGATGTCTTTCATTATTCTCCTCATAATTAATACCTAACATTTTTTAAGCATCCGAAACTTCGTCAAGCGCGGAACCAATTAAATACCGCGAATACATAGTCAATATCCGCGCTCCGAAGCATATCCTCCATCAAACTTATCGCGTGAGAATTTTCCTCGGAGATTTTGATTCGGATCCTACTACATGGGTATGTTAGATTTTCCATATCTTTTTCACTCTACCTTTCATCCCGCTCTTAATTCTTCCCTCCACCCATACTCTAACAATGAAAAAAGGCAACCGCCCAATCCACAATCGGCACCTTCTCCTCCTTCGGCAAAAACCCCGCCACCACCTCCTGCGGAAAATGCATCAAAGACGCCGAGCGCTCCCTCATGATCTCGGGAACCATCCCCCTAACCCCCATCCTCCTGAAACTCTTCAAGTCCGGCGATCTTGGATCTCTCGAATTGGCAAATGTAATTCCGTATTTGAGACAAAATTTGCATTGGAGAGTTACGTTGGCGGATGGGACGGAGATTGATAGGGGAGAGGTGGAGGGGCTGAAGGTTAGTGTGGTGAGTACGGTAGTTAGGTGTGTGCAGGGCGGGTTTCCGGAGTTTAGTGGGGTGTATGAGGTTCATAATGAGGTTACGGGTGGGAGACCGGCGGGGTTGAATGAGGGAGATAGGGTTTGAGTTTTGAGTTGAGGAATAGTGGTCAGTACTTGGAAGATGGGAAAATAATCACATTTCTTTTTGCTCTCAGGGCTAGTTGGGAATGCAGATTTTCGGAATGTTATGACAATTACTTCAAGTTATGTCTCTGCCATTGGGGATATGAGGAATCACTTTTCACGATTTGACATCTTTTCACGCGTCATTATCTTCGCCATTCCTTCGTTTTCCTTCGATAACATGCACTTATAGTATCTCATATCTCCTACGTATCAAAGTCAGGAAAACTCTGCTTGAGGGGGAAGTTTTCTAGTGACCATACAAATATAGCCTTATATAAAAAAATCACCAGATAAATAAGAACCCAATACAGCTAAAATATAATGTGAACTTTATCTAGTTCCATCTCCTTGATATCACTTATGTCACATGTGTGAAAGAATCCGATCAGTACCGGTACATACATACTCAAGACACTTTTTAACCCGGAAAACCTGTTGGCTAAATGGAAGTAGCGACTCTTTTCGGCCTTTTTCCTTGGCGGGACATAGTCCCAGTCCGCAGTCCGTAATCATGTAGCTTTTGAAGAAGTGGGCTATATGTATGTTAAACCAGTAATGAGAATATAAATGATTCGAAAGAATAGTAGGAACCTACATTACAGTACTTACGCACAGCTGCTGGTAGGCTGAATTTTCCCCAGATTTCCTTTTCGATATCATTCGATTCAATTTTCTTTACTAAATACATTTATCGTTATTTTAATGTAGAACCTAAGAATATTTCTTATAATAAAATCGATTTTTTTTGGTTGTGATTTTGTTAAATAAAATAATAAAGAGCTATACAATGTTACTATAAACATTGAGAAAATCTACCACTATGAATATTTTGGCTAATTGCTATCGAGTTGATGAGATTGAAATATATATATAGGGTTTCCGAGCCAGATTTCCTTTCTCGTGTCAGGTGTAAATTGCGGGGTTTATATATACGGGCTTTTTCTTCTTAGAGTATTCATTTGTATTTCTTGAGTTTTGGATGCTGGTTTGTGATAAGATATCCAAACTAATTCTAGATTATTTTAATCCGAATATTTTGTATATAACTTTTAATATTTGGTTTAATAAAAGGCTAGAAGAAAACCTTATATTATAACCCTTGAAGGTATGACTTTAATACTTTATAATGAGATATAATACTCAAGCATAAATGCTACACTATTAAATTTATCAAATGGCATTACATTTTAAATTAATTTTCTTTTATAAAGATATCTCAGACTTCAAATGCACGCTACACCCGATCAAATATTCTTTATCTTTATAAATTATAACCAAATAAATGAAATCTTTTTCGATTACTTCCACCACTTCTGGCGTGTCTTTTTCTTGTTCTAACCTTTTATATCAGAATAGGATATACGGTCAAACACCCTGGTGACCCTAAACTACAAGATCCTCGCTAATCTGGCTCGAATAAAGCGAGACTAAAGGGGCTATAAACTAAAATCGAATATCAAATACCCATAGAGCTATATCGAATGACGAAGCCTGGATAAAGTCTTCATAGCAGAAACAAAATAGTCCCATCTCTGGGAGAAGGGAAAATATAGATTGAGTTTTTCCAAAAAAAAAAACCCTAAAAAACCCTATAAAAAAACTCGAATGACCCACTCGAACTTTAGGCCTCACGTTTCGTTTGGAACACGATTTCCATACTTAACTAGTGTTAGCATCAAATTTTCCTTTTTTTCTATGATTGGGCGATATACCGCTGATGGCTTACTTTGTTTATTTTAATGGCTGTAGGATTTTTGTTAGCTTGCTCATGGGTTGTAATGAATTATGTTGTATTGCAAATAGGGTCAAATGGTATTTTTAATGATTCTGTATAAGTGAGTTTGATTATTAATGGTAGTTGGTTGTTCATAAACTTATTGCAGATGATAATTGGATGATGCTGGGTGGTCGGGGTTTCGTTATACTAATACATATTATATATTTGCGGAAGGGAAAGGCAATGATATCAATATAATCAATCTGTTAAGTCAACTACTCTAGACGTGGGCCACCCCTCTAATATAAGCCACTCTTTTATATCAAAAACAATGATTTTCATTCATTAATAACTTTTTAATTAATGAATATATATAATCAAAATTCTATATATAGATCATTTATATAAATATAGATAAATTCTGATAATTTGATTGAGATATTTAAGATTGAATTTTCAAGTTTCAATTTGTATACAATTTAATGAACCGAAAATAAAAAATAATTTAAAGAAAGATATACTATAAAAAGTATTCACTCCTAACAACCTCTCTATTTCTCTATATTTTAAACACTCTCTATTGAAAATCTTACCATTCGAACAAACTGAAAAGAATATAAAATATACAAATCTAGGATTAGAAATATCCTCTATAATTCGCAGAAAGAGTATGTATCGAAACATCAAATGTAGATAATGTAATCATGAAGAAATTTAGTTTTAGTGGGGGCTCACTGAGAGCGCAGCGAGGGGTATTGCTGCATTCAAGAGCAGACATCACTGCTAATGATCTTGAGGACGAAGTACAATGAAATTTGGGGAATGTGTTTGAATTTGGTTGAAGTTTGGAAGTCAGATTAATAGTCTTCCTTTTGCTCCTATATAAATATACCTAACCATCAAAAGGACACCGGAGATCCTTTTTCGGGAGATACCAAGGAAGTCTTTGAAAGATCTCATTTTGAGACGTTGAATCACGGGTGTGGAGGTCATGGTCAGACAGTAGAACCTCTTCTTCCACTAATCAATCAACTTAGCATTAGCATTGAAGCTGTGCTCAATAGCTTCGCTATTGTGATTAAATCCAACCTCAATGGTTGGATTACACATTCAAAATCTGTAAATTGCATCGGCCATCTTAGCAACCAAAGCCATTGATGGTGAATGTACCCTCACAATATCAGCTCCACCCTGAATCGCCGCTGTCACTGTAGCTGCGGTTCCCCAATCCCTTTCACGTGGTACTTGAACACCGGTTATGTTACCAATGAACTTTTTTCGGCTAGTTCCCAACAACCATGGCAGGCCTCGCAAGCCAGGCCAATCACGTAATTCATCCATTCGACGAAGAATCTCGAGGTTTTGATCTTGTGTTTTGGCAAACCCAATTCCAGGATCTAGAATGATACGCCATCGCCGGACACCTGCTGCCTCTGCTTCAGCTACTCGCTTTAGTAGTTCTTTTGCAATTGTTGGAATGAGACCTTCGGGCTCATAGTTTGTGAGAGTAGTCATAGTAGCTGGAGTTCCTCTCATATGCATGAGACAGACCGTTTTTCCAAGTTGGGCCATGGTGGATAGCATATCGGGATCACGTTGACCTGAAGAGACATCATTAATGATATCCGCACCTGCTTCGACAGCAGCCCTAGCAACAGATGCTCTATAAGTATCGATGCTAACTGCTACTTTCTTAGGGGAATTTCCGTCTCTAATTCCCTTAATAGTCGGTAAAACGCGGCTTACTTCGACCTCGGAGGATATTTCCGGCGCACCGGGTGCAGTTGATTGACCACCTACATCAATGATAGTTGCTCCGTCCGCAATGATTTGTGAGGACTTGTCTCGTGCAAATGCTCCATCATTGCAATTCTCCCCTCCATCTGAGAAAGAGTCAGGTGTAATATTTAGGATTACCATTACATGGGTTTGACGATTCGTTTTTAGAGCATGTATTGGAGGAATGAATGGATTCAATGGAGTTATGGTGGATAGGGGGGTTGGAGATGGCGGCAATGCATTTAAATAATCCTGAGTAAACTTCCATGGAGATTTCGGATTCAAAGGTTGTCCAGGAATAAGCCTTAAATGATATCAGTAAAAAGTATGCTTCTGGAGTAGATTGGTGTGAAAGTACTCGGCTAGCGGTCTCAAAACGAACTCCCGTTCAACCATACCAGGATGAGGTATCTGCAACCTAGGGTGATCTACAACCTCACTGCCGTAAAGTAGAATGTCAAGATCAATATTTCTTGGACCTTTATCAATGATCTTTTTCCTACCCATCTCATTCTCAATAGCTTGAAGCTCATCCAGGAGAGCAAGGGGTTCTAAGGTTGTTTCTACCTATTGATCAATATTAGCTAAAACTTATTGCAGTATTTCAATTTTACATGAACGAATTTCACTGTCCTCGTAAATTTGATGTTGAAGATGCTGTTGCTCATAAGCAAACACAATACGAATAATCACGTGGGTATGAAACTAGGTATCGGTAACGATTTAATGAGAAAATAGAACTTACTTCACAAGCTCCATTAAGGAAGTTATTTTGATCAAGAACATACATAGGTTCAGTTTCCCATAACCCACTAGTTCTTTTAATTTTAATTCCCCTCTCCGACATTTTGCTGCAGGCCATTTCGATCCATGCCACTCGATCACCAAGATTACTGCCCAAAGCAATATATGCAAGTTGAGGTTGACCTTGAGGTTTGGAGAGCTTCGTTAGATCATTTTCACTCGGGTGATTAATATGGAGTGGATGTTGAGTCCACGGTGGCAATGAGCTTGCACTGCCAGAACTATAATTCCGAGAGGGAGAGGGAGAGGTCGAATTTGTAGAGTTTGTAAATTTACAAATTCCATAAAAAGGTGTTTTAACAAATGATCGTGGTGACGTTATAGCGCGTCTCACCACGAATGGCAATAGACAGCTCCTCATGAGTTTGGAGTCTTCTCTTCCTGGCTGATATAGAGCGTCGATGTCGATTTAATTGAGGAAATTTGAGGTTGGAGGGCAAACTTTGTTGATAGTGGCTGAATAGGTTCCCGTATTCACGGACTACGGCGAATTATAAAGTTCTAACATGATTGGTCACATCAAGGCACGTGCATGAATGCAGGTCCAATCAAGGCGTACCCCGACACTAACAGCCATACCGAGGCATGTTTTCTCACACCGGGTCATTTTTACCCCAGGATGATTCCTTTATTTAGAGGAACTTGTTCCGAGGTATCAAGAATCTCTTCAATCAAATCCATCTGTTCTTCATCTACAATAAAATCCTCTTCTTACTATTGATCAATCGTTTCTCAGATATTATATCCTTTATTCTACACTTCATCAAATACATCTATATCATCACAAACTTAAAGTCCCACAGCCATGGCTTCTAAACGTAAGTAACCACCCATCACATGCCAACCAAGACATGATACTCAACATTGAGGAAACCAATCAACTGATTGTATTCTTCTATAGAACAACTCCGCACGACCGTCACCGATCTTCTTAAGATCAACCATCCTATCATCCTCGCTGGAATGAACGTTGCCGCAGGACCAAAACTCGCAGCAGCAGTAACAAATGCCGGTGGTCTTGGCGTCTTAGGGGGTATTGGATACACTCCTGATATGTTGAGAGAACAAATTGCCGAACTCAAATCATTTTTGGATGATCAGAACGCTCCATTTGGTGTTGACCTTCTACTTCCACAAGTTGGAGGTTCGGCGAGAAAGACAAAGTAAGCATGTTTTTCCTTCACCTCTCCCTTGCCACTACACCGTTTGCCAGGACCTCTTTCTTCGATTAGTATCCACTTGCTGACATGTATTTCCTTAGCTACGATTATACCAAGGGAAAGTTAGACGAACTCATCACCATCATCATCGACAGCGGTGCTAAACTCTTTGTTTCCGCCGTCGGCGTACCACCTAAACATGTCGTTGAACGACTACACAAAGCTGGTATTCTCTATGCCAACATGATCGGACATCCAAAACACGTTAAGAAATGCCTCGAACTCGGTGTTGATATCATTTGCGCACAAGGTGGAGAGGGTGGTGGACACACTGGAGATGTTCCCACTACTATCTTAATCCCAGCAGTTGTTGAACTCTGCAAGGGAAAGACTAGTCCAATGAGTGGAAAGCCTGTTCAAGTTGTTGCTGCAGGAGGTATTTTCAACGGAGCAACTGTTGCCGCAGCTTTGATGTTGGGCGCTAGTGCTGTGTGGGTTGGTACCCGATTCATCTTGACTGATGAGGCTGGTGCACCAAAGGCTCATCAAGAGGCCGTTAGAACTGCTGGACATGATGATAATGTTCGAACAATCATCTTCACCGGTAGACCGTTACGAGTACGAACCAACAGTTATATTCAAAACTGGGAAGAGAACCGTGCTGCTGAGATTAAGGAACTTACATCTAAGGGTGTCATCCCAGTTGAACACGATTTCGAGACTCTTGGTGATGATATTGACGATGATACTATGGATAACGCACGACCTTTCTTGATGGGTAAAGCCGCTGCTGTTGTCAATGAGAAGAAGAGTGCAAAGGCTGTTGTTGATGAATTGGTTAGCGATGCAGTAGCATGCATTCATAATGGAGAGAAGTTGACGGCGAAGTTGTAAAGTACTATATCCCATGATTTAATGTGTCGTTGGGCGGAGTTGATGAGGTTGAGATTTGAGATTATGAGATGATTTGCATAGAGGCATGATCAGAGTGGCTGATGGGTTGATGGGCTTATGGATGAGTTGAAGAGTACTGCTCAGTTGGTTGGCTGTCTATTCATTCCTCCATAGCAATTGAGTATGACCAACCATCAAGCTTTTGGAAACACAGAGGAATTGAAACCTCTGAGAAATTGGATAATCTAGGGATTAGGTTTTGATATATATCTATTTGCAATTACAATACCATGGAATCATATTCTTCGTACCTATAACTTTGATTCTTCTCTTGCCCTGAAAGATGCTTTCCGACCGATTGGCCAACATATTGATTCGGATGACATTCAGACTCTCCTTTTCTTCCAATCACATTTGTCATATAAATCTAGCCACGGACATAAGTCTAGCCACGGCAAAAGATTGAATACCTACCTACTCACAGATTTCACCGATTCATTCATTGCAGCCCATCAAAACTTAAGCCGTATCACCAAAAAAGGTGGAAAGTTGAAACAGCGGAACATTTTAACCACAAGTAACAAACTCACGAGAAAAGACTTGGTTCGATTTTAATTGGTCGGGTTCATGGACTTGGATGCAAAGCAAAGCATTGTTTCATTTTGGGAAAGGATTCGTCATACTTCACTCAATTCATTCTTCACTCATCATTCATCATCATTCATCATTCATCAATAACTTCACGACTTCATGTCATTAATCATCCAGGCTGTTGCAATGATGATATTTATATATATATATATATTTATATTAGAAGAACAAAACTACACATCCACAATATCAAAATTGCGCGTCTTCTACGAATCCAATGAAGTCAAGGGAGGATGATCAAATCACGTGGGCTCCTGTTTTCTGACCAAGGCATATCGGCCGATAAAAAACTATGACGTCTAGCGTGTGTCGCAAATGAGATGAAATGTACCGGTACTGGTACTGGTTTGCTACCTTGAAGTTGGTTGGCGTATGCGGTAAGACTATTTGTTTATCGATTTTTTTCTTCTCTTTAATCTTTTTTTATATCTTCATTTTGTATAACCTCATTCTGTATAAGCTCATTTTCGCAAGAGTCTCAATCGATTATCTGGTGGGACTCTCTTCTCGTCTATTGCCTGTGTACTCATCTGGTCTGCCAATATCACATTGCCTTGTTGCTTGGTTATCGATTCGGAAATATCAAAACACCATTGATTTACTCCTTGAGAGGCAAACCAACAAATCTTTTCACAATTGGTGATTCCATATAATCATTCAAGATGTTGGGAATATCTTATTGGATGATACCTGTTTTCTCGGGAATAGTATGGCTCGCCATGCTTCTCGCCATGTTATTGACCTGGGCCGTTGCAGATGGTTCTCCAATAATTACACCTATGGATAATGGTCAAACCATTGCGTTCGTATGCCCATTCTTCCCTTCTCAAACCCTTCCTAATACTTTCAAAGATACATTTCAGATATCGGAGCGCATGAGCTTCAACCACTTTTCATTGCAATGGGTTCAGTAACTGTGGTTACCTTTAACATCGTATTCATTTCCGAGAGATGGCTACGACATAAAGGAAGATTACATGGAAATACGTCCATTTTTCAAAAAGTCTTGTCGAGTCTTGCTATTGTCTTTTCGATTGCAGGTGGAATCGGTTTGATCTGTCTGACATGTCTCAACGATGTTCATCACCACACTGCGCACGACGTCTGCCTCGCTATCTTCATGTAAGTCTTTCCCACCCCACATAAAGACTCAACTAAAACTAACAACCCTTAAGCGGTGGATACATCCTCTCCGCCATCTTCATCTGCTGGGAATACCAACGACTGGGAATCCACTACCGAGAACACCGCGTCCTCCGCATCTCCTTCTGGATGAAGCTCGCCTTCATATTCGTGGAACTCGGTCTCGCCATCGGATTTGGCGTCTGCAATCGCAAATCATGGTGGAACACTGCTGCGATCCTCGAATGGATCATTGCCTTGATCTATACTTTCTACGTGTGGAGTTTTGCAATCGATTTTATCCCGGCCGTGCGAACGAAACATTATTCAAGTGATGATACGGAAGCCGAAATGGCCATGGCGATGGAGGGGGAGAGTAGACATAGGGGGTTTGGTGGGGTTGGAGAGGAACGGAGGGCGTATGCGAACGCAGGCAGTGCGGGGAGTAGTGGAAATGGGAGGTGGAAAGCTGAAGAACCAGTTGTTCCGGCGAGGAATTTTTAGGCTCTTTGGTGCGTGGGGATAATGATTTTTTATACGAGAGATCTTGGGAGTGAGAAGTAGATGAATGGAGAATAGATTAGAGACGGGGTGTATAGATGTATTTTTATATCGCTGGGGAAAGAGGTTTGGCATTGGTGGTTTGATTACATTGACTAACTCGCTTGGCGCTCGGAGTTTGTGAAAGCATTTACGATCAATTGCATGCATGCAAGCATAGAAATTGGAGTAGGGCAAATGGGATGATCAATGTTAATAATGGTAGACAGAACGATATGATCCAATAAAATAATGAAAAATAATCAATAGGAAGATCTTTACCCCCTCTATTCTGGTTTTGTTATTGAATATTTTATTATAAGGGATGGGATAAATGTTTAGATTAATGATTTTAGTAAGGTTAATGGTTTAAGTATATAGATGTATAGATCTATATAGTTCTAAAGATATAATAAATAGGAAGTAGAGTATAGAGTATAGAGTATAAGATATTATATAATCTATACACCTCTCATCGCTTCTTCTATTCTTTTTCTCTCCAGAGGCGATTATACCATACACTTGCAAACAGGGTAACACAGTATCAACTCACCAGAGATAAAATGCAAGCGTTCGGTGAGGTCAATCAAGGTCACGCATCAGGAAATAAAGTATTGAGAGCAGAAACGTAGGTTCTTATTTAAGGAGCAAATAACAGCTCTCTAGTATTACAAGTCATTATTGACGATGGTTCATCTGCCTCATCAAACTATTGTCCTCATCAATTATCAAGAATGATCCATCATGTCTCTCTTCCCAGTGCCCACCCATTAACGGTAATGACGCTTAAATTTCCTCAGCAAGCAATCGTCCCAAAACATAACCGATCTCAATCCACTGCTTTTCTCATCCAGCAATCATCTTCACCCATTAACAACAGTGATTCCACCATCTTCTCCATCTTGCCAACATTCCCATCTACTTTCAACAATGGTTTTCGACATCTCAGCTCTGTCTCTTCAACAACGCTTCGGCAAGAGCGGGTTTGAGCTCCTCCAAACGATCCCAAACCTCTTCATGATGATCCTTGAATAGTTTTGGTTCTCTTGCTATCATCACGTAGATAGTACACATCCCTCCCCTAAATGGAGCCAACACAGCTCTTGCAATCTGCATTCCTCCGAAAAACGCAAATGCAACCAGGATATCGGCCGTGAAGATATCGCCCGTTTCTACGATAGGTCCAGGCATCAGGGTAACTAAGAGATATGTACAGGTTGCTGAGATTCCAGCTATGACCACGGGAAGGTGATTAATCATCTCGGACAATCCAGTCTCTCCGTGCAGAATGTCCAAATACGTGCTCATCATCAAGGTGACGCCAGCTTTATTAGCTTTCCAGTAAGGAATCCCGTCTAGTGCGATGATTACGAACCCCCAATCGTTAATCTTGGTATGAAGGACTGCGTAAAGTGGTCCCAAGTACGTGATGAGGGACATTAAAATCGCGGCAGTCGCGGAACGAAAGGGGTCTGTCGGAGCAAGCGAGAAGTTTTGCACAAGAACCATGGATAAATCCTTGAGGAAAAGTGACAAGGAGAGCAAACCTGCTCCAAAACATACGCTCCCGCAACTAAGTCTAAGGATTCTTCGAATTGATGTTCTTCGAGCTTTTGATCGTTCCAGGTCAGGATGGGCTTTGAAAATGTGCTTTTGAATAGCGGCTGCTGCAAGGGTCTGGGCTAATGAGGCTATCACTTGAGTAATCCAATATGTCACCAAAGATAGCACGAAAATGACCATAATGTACCTCGAAGGATAAATGTTTCGGTCCTTGGTACATCTCGGAAAAGTCGTGTCCCAGATCTGGCGCATCGAATAAAGAACTGATAAATAGCCGCAAAACACGAGAATTGTCGTTGAGCTAGCAGAGATACTAAGGACGAACAAGGACCAGGATTTGATGGTAAAGAGCTCCTGCGCCAAGACCTGTGACCAATGTCTGGTATCGTGCCAGGAAATGATCCATATGACCGAGGTCGCCGTAAAGAGCACGCTGACTAATGCCGCTGTCGTTTGGTGATAAAAACCCAGAAGACTACCGCTAATCACTCCGAAAATTGCTGCAACACCAGAAAGCCATTGCGTGAGGTTGGATTTTCGAAGAAGCACACCTGCCATGAGAACGAGGTATGATAGAAAGAAGGATATGCCAAAAGATGGCGCACTAATTGAGGAGGTCAGTGTCTATGACAAAAGATTAAGCAGTTGAGGAGGGATTATAGAGGGGTTTATATAGAAAAAAGAGATGCTGAGTAAATAGACCCTTTGAGCACATGACACTCCTTGAGTGAATGAAAACCCTTGAATACATGAAAACCTTTGAATATATGATAATCTTTGAATACACAAAAAGCTTTGAATGAATGAGAAGTTTTGAATATATAATAAACTTTGAATATATGAAAATCTTTGAATACATTACAAGCTTTGAATATATGAAAATCTTTGAATATATGAAAATCTTTGAATACATAACAAACTTTGAATATATGACAAATTTTGAATAAATAAGAAGTTTTGAATATATAATAAACTTTGAATATATAACAAGTTTTGAATATACGAAAAGCTTTGACAAGTTTTGAATATATAATAAACTTTGAATATATGACAAGTTTTGAATATATAACAAGTTTTGAATGAATAAGAAGTTTTGAATACATAATAAACTTTGAATATATGAAAACCTTTGAATACATAACAAACTTCAAATACATAACAAACTTTGAATGAATGAGAAGTTTTGAATACATGAAAATCTTTGGATAAATGACAACCGTTGAATGGCAAAACAGTGAAGTGAGATAGAAAATAATCTTACACCCAGACTATCTTCTTCCGAAGCAAAGCGGAAGCCTTTCGCACCTCAACAACAGTCATCGGTCCGGTCCCGCAGTCGAGTTCGCCCGAGTGGCCAGAGAGGTAGGTGCCAAGGGCAACCTCCTTCTGGGCCGCAAGGACCGTAACGAAAAGCCCGAAGGCCACTGACGCGACCAGCGACAGAAAGAATATGAAGAGTGCCCAGGGGACACCACCCCCCGGGACTTTCTTGGGTATGGTGGGAGAGCCACCACTTAAAGAATTGCCCGAAGGCGAACGTAAGGAGGTGCCCGAAGACACGCGAGAAGAGCGGTTTCTCCGACGCGGAGGCATGGCGCTGGGGAGGGGAGGCGGGAGGCGGCTGGAGGATGGAGGATGGAGGGGAGAGGGGACGCAGAGGGGAGGCGGGAGGATGGGAGGCGGAGGGTGCTGGTGCTGCCGCTGCTGTTATTGTTATTGTTGTTGCTGTTGTTGCTGTCGTCGTCGTCGTTGTTGTTGCTGCTGGTGCTGCTGGTGCTGCTGGTGCTTCTGCTGTTGTTGTGAAAGTTTTAAAAAAACAATGGGAGAATGTGTGATTAAATATTAAAAAATTACTCACTCGCTTATTTTTTGGCGAGGGTTCTTTCCCCAAATTCAAGTGAAGGAAGGAGCGAACATTGAAAATAGTGAAAGTGTGAGGCCGATTGCAGATGTACCTATTTAGAGCTCGATCCTTGGTCTACCTAGTAGTAATGCTGGGTCTGGTGGGAGAGGAGATATGGGAGTCACTGCTTATTCTGTTTTGGTGAGGAGGGTTGAGGGAAGGTTGATGAAGGGTTGATTTGATTCAAACATCTCGAGTTCATCAATGAATAATTACATGGAGAGAAGACAGAAAGGAGAAGATTGAAGTTGTGGATCCAAGAGTGTAATGCTAAAGACTTCATTCCATCATCAACACCATCCCGCCGTCCCTTCACTTTATCCCCACCTTCTCAACAGTCACCAATTGCCAATGACGATGTAGCAACAATGATGTAGCAACGATGATATACCAAAGATGATATACCAACGATGTGCCAATTGATTTGAAGATGATAAAACCAAGGAAAGAAAATCTCTTGTGTTGAATCAAACATTTGAGAGAATTATGATACTTAACCTCAGGATGTGCCAACGATGCATCTCGGTTCCCCCTTGCACGGTTTGGAACGTTTGAAATAAAACCAAAGATACCAAATGCCATTAACAATACTACCTGGTATCGCCATGACCATTGACATGCAAGTATCGACATGCAAGTTGACCATTGACTCTATGGCTGCACGTCATGATATTGGTTGGTCATAGATAGGCGGCATCAATCTATCAAAACCACATGCTCTGACGACGATGACCTTGGTGATACCATCAGCATCATAGAGAGATTGATAAATATCCAAGTTTTTTTATAATATCGGAAATATTTACGGTTACGTGACAATGTTAATTGAAAAAACAACCATTCCTAGCGACTTTGTGAAGTCCTTGACAGCAGCGGCATTTGAGTTTCAGTGCAATGAAATGCCATCTATTTTCTGATCATGATTTATCCTACTCATGGTTGAGATGAGATGCTCAGGATATTGATTGGCCGATTCTACGGCTTTTGATATAATGATTTGATGTGAGGCTAAGAAAGAAAGAATTAGAGAAGCGTGACAGCGTGACGAATCGATAATATTCAAGCCACAGTGACTCAGCCACTATCACGCCCCAACTTCGTGCAAACTGACTTTGGCCTTGTAGTCCAACATTTCCACATGTATACTCAACACCTAGTACTAGGTATACGTTAATTGGAATAATTGAAAGATTGCATGATCATTCCAATACTTATTGTCAATCATAGCCCGCTAATCACCCATCATTACCTCAATACCAAGATACGAACCTACGAGCCAATCTGGGATGAATTATACACATAAGCAAAACAGCAAGGAGTTTCCATCCGCGA
Organism: Sclerotinia glacialis; assembly: GCA_002162575.1. Lineage (NCBI taxonomy): Eukaryota > Fungi > Ascomycota > Leotiomycetes > Helotiales > Sclerotiniaceae > Sclerotinia > Sclerotinia glacialis. The sequence goes on along the minus strand of NGKH01000011.1, from coordinate 308,085 downwards.
AATATGGAGCGCAGATGCCGCGAATCTGGGTATGAGTGGTGTGTTGAATGAAGAGAAACTAAGTAATGACTGTAAGGAAGAGAAATACCATGCATCACGAGACATGTATTGAGCTAACGCTTCCATTCTCCACAGAATCTTTGGCCGATCATCCTCGAGATCTTTTCCTTTTGTTCAATCGCTTTCGCACAGAAATTCCGAGACCTCTTGAAGGTATAAGCCTAGCTTTGATGGCTGTCAGATAGATGTTCGTCAAACTTCAGATCCCCTTCTTTTCATTTGCTTGGTAGATGGGATGTAGTTGTGCTAACTTAGGTTCAGCACAAATCGAGCCTACCTCCACCCTCGCCTTCTCACCAGCCTCATTCGCAAATGACCATGATTCTCTTGTTCCGTACTTCTCCTTACCAATGCACATATGAATGCCTTCAATTCCATACCTTTCTCATCATCCGACCTGCAAAGTCCCTTTCTCGTTTTCTGGTTAAGCAAATATCAGCTGACTCATCTCATAGTTCTCGAACCTGTAATTCAACTCTCCCCAATCCCAACTGGCTTCGCAGGCACCCCTCCATCTGCTATAAACTTTTTCACGGACCGCTCCGATACGGTAAGCAGAATTCGTCTCTTCCCGGCCTGTTTCCTCACGCCAAACCCAAATTGATAAGAACAACTAACTTGAGCATTCACCCTGACTGGGTCCAGGCTATTTCCAAATCTCTCATACTTTGATTCCCCGCAGAACATTTTCTCTTACTCCAAGATCAATGGCTAACCACTCATCCCCTCTAGTGGCCCAACCGCAAGTCCGCCTCCATCACCCACCATAAAGCCTTCATATCATGGGATCCTCGTGTCTCTGTCCTCATGCTTGAACACGCCTATCGTCCCATTCTGACCTCCCTCTATCCCCTTCCCGCAGACATCAACACGACAGACCCTCCCGTAACACTGGTCAGCAAAAAGCATCAAGATGCCCTCACCCAACTTCGACAAAACTTTTACTCCCGAAACCTCGCTGGTCGCATAGAGATCAACGGACAAACACATGCTGATACTGATCCTTTGGCTGCATTTATTCTGCTCTGCCGACCAGAACCTCGAGGTACATGGTACAAACTTCCGACTTTGTGGCCATCGGCTCTGTGGGTCTTGGGTACGAAGACGTGTTTGTGTATTGATGGAATAAGAGAAGGAATAAAAGTTACTGGCACAGGAATTGCTGGGAGTGGAGGCATAAAAGAAGGGAGGATGAAGGAGGACATATGTTTTTATTTGAGGATGTGCCAGGGACAGGAAAAGCTTGACGGTTTTTCATTTCTGCCATGGTACCAATGAATTAACAACCAAACCCAATAAGGATCAGAATAAAACCACTAGGGAGCTTCAACGGAAAACTCACCCAAGACTCCGAACCTAGCAACTAGTAGGCTACCTTTTTTCGTCGAGTTTACTCAGATGCTCCATTCAGGCACACAAGTCCCAACAAGATATGCGCGTACCATTTTGCAAAATGATGCCATCCAAAAATCCAACATAGCAAAAAAGATACAATCACGTTACTGTGAAATGATTTAGCAGCTTCGTACTATGGATAGTGTGCTACGTTGATATATGTGACACTCTACAGAGTCTGTCTCACACTCGGCGTTCTTAACACGGAAATCACGATCGCGAGCACCTCTCTAGTGGCTATAACTAACGACCTCGGTGGTTGTTTCCAAGTTGGGTGGCGGTAGTCTGACTATCTGGCAACAAACATATTCATGTACGTCCTTTAAGCTATAGAAACAAATGTTATTGACGTCACGACCAAGTAGCGAGCAGCACTGATGGCGATATAGGCCGCGCTCAGTGATATCTTTGCGAGGAGGATCTCAATAATGGGGCGGTGGGAATGAATATGCATTCTCTTCTCGGTTGCTTGCGCTGCTTCATACTCAACGTTGACTGACTTCTTGGTACGATTCCCAGTTGTCTCGATTCTTCATCTCGCGTTGTGCTGAACTGGTGGTAAACTAGTGCTAGATTATGTGGCGCGTATTTCCAGTAATAGAAATAGGGGCGCCAGCCTGTTTCATGGCGATGGTAATCCCTTTTTTTTTCTTGAAGTATAGACCAAGCTTATTTTTTTTTCTTTTTAGTTCGATGACTGATATTGAATTACGGTTCTCGCCTCGCAATGCTATTCTTCTCTGTACCGGCCGAATTTCCTCATCATGGTTTACAAGAATGTTGACAATCAATTTGATGATAGATTCTTGGATGGATCATGTTCGCGACCTGCTACTTATGAGCAACCAATTCTGGAGCGAATTGCCTCGACCTATAGTATTTACTGAGCGGCACAGCTCCGGTGGTTGCCAAATGTTCGCGAGTATTACCCATTTTGGTTCTCTTTCAAGCAGATAGTTGCTCCTGTACAAATCTTTCTTACTTGCACCACCGCGTCTTCACCACCCTCATCCTGATGGGCCCTATCATACAACTCTCAGGGAATGCACAGCCTATAGGAACGAAGTATCTCCAAACATATATCTAGCCAACAAAATTTTGAAGCTTGAAGAATCACCAGAGGCGGAGGAGCGGACGTGGGTTGACATTTCATTGACCGCTTTTAATTCGGACGTTGAAACCCCTCAGCCCATGTCCAAAAATGACGCCTTCTTCATCTGCAACATTTCAGCCCTAATCCATGTTTGAATGTTCGACTTCAGTAGAGACATTGAACACTTTGGATCATCGTCGAAGATACCGTATTCCCCATCCGAAAAAAAAGCACATTGGTTTTGAATTTACAATGTCGACTTTTATTTCAGTCATTGAAACATCTCTAATCATGCCCCAAGTCAACGCATGCCAAATCAGCAGAAAGGCAAACAAAACTTCGTTTTGAATGTCCGACTTGATTTCAGAAATTCAGTTGTTCAGTTCTTTTCAGAGCAATGAGATGATTTATAATCAACCAGCATTTCCACTGCCTGCATTCATCTTGATCCAATTCGTCATTCAAGTGTTACTCTCAGCCGTCACAACACAAACCCGCTTTCCCCCCCGTATCATCGCCAAGTTATCCCTAAGAATCTACTCTTATTCTTCCCAGGCCCATTCGTTGCATCCGCATTCTCAAGGTATATCCTCTGATGTCCTTTCACGTCCAAGAATAAGTATTTGTATACAAATTCGCTCTCCGATGGTGGCTTGATCATGTGTAGGTTCACCACACCCTGATTCAGCGGACCCTCGACATTAAAATACATAACTAGATGTTCCACTCCTCGACGATCCTTCGTAATGTTGGAACTGTATGTAGCTCAGTACCATGCCAACACAAATGCAGTCTAGAATACATACGCAATAGGTCCAGCTCTAGCCCACTTGCTAGACGTTGGCTCGCCATATGCCCTTATCTTCTTTCCATTGCCCAATAGTTCTATGCATCGTGGATCCCTCTTGACTTGATCGGCTGCTCTGTTGAATTGGTTGATTTTACTTTCGGGAGCAAACACTTCTGTGTAAAGAAGATAGATGACACCACCCTGTAATAAACGTTAGAAGCGAAGAGTATGGAAACATGTTGATCAACATACAGTTAATACTGTGCCTAGGAGGACAGTACCAAGGTTGAACGTCTGTTGGGTTGTTCTGGCAACCTTTTCCCGTCCCGACAAATCGCGCCAAGGAACTCTGCCATCATCATTGAAGGTTGTAACGGCTTTCCTTTTTGGTTGCGACGAAGTATTTGTAGTGCCTAAGCCTGTATGTGTCGCATAAAGTCGTGCGGCGAGAAGTGGTCGCAAGGATGAAGGTAAACTAAACAGATATACGGGTCTGATTGAAGGGAGCATCTTTGGTTTGGTGGGAGGCGGGTTGCTTTGAGACGGGAGAAAGAGGGGAAGATGATTTAGAGATGGAAAGCCTGGATGGATTGAAGAGGAAGCGAGACGGGTACGTTGACGAGATGCAGTTACAATGAGAACATATATGAAGTATGAAGTGAAAGATATAAATCCTAGATGTAAATTATTTTTGAAGCTTCAAGCTATTGTGGGGTTAGTGAGTGAGAGTGCAGGATCTTTAGTGCTTGTCTAAGCCTGTAATCTAATCTAATGCCACTTTACCAAAACAAGCCTAGTGGGCACGAACCTTAATTAACGTGCCAATGTATGGTAATCGGTAATCTGGCCGTCCCTCAACTACTCGAGAATTTGAATTTGACCACGTAAAAGGGGTCTTATTTCTACAACTTGGATCAACATTTACTAACAATATCTACATCTTCTAAGGATACCAAAAATGGCCGCTCTTGCTTCCAAAGTACAATCACAAAAGCTCTTCGAGAAATTGAAGACAAAGCCAGCAAACAGGGTACGCAAGACAATCCTGCTCTAAAAGTGTTTAGCCATGATGCACATGCTGATTTATATTGCGGAATAGATTTGTTTTGATTGTGGGGCAAAGAATCCAACATGGACTTCTGTGCCCTTTGGAATTTATCTCTGCCTGGATTGTTCCTCGAATCATCGTAACTTGGGTGTCCACATCTCCTTTGTGCGATCGACAAACCTTGACCGTATGTATAGCGGACGGCCTTGACGCGGAATAGAGAGGCTAATGGGGTGACCAGAATGGCAATGGGATCAATTACGAGTTATGAAAGTTGGTGGTAATGAATCTGCTACGAAATACTTCCAATCGAACGGAGGAACTGCAGCACTCAACAGCAAGGACCCTAAAACCAAATACCAGTCAAACGCGGCCACCAAATACAAGGAAGAATTGAAAAGACGTGCTGCCAAGGATGCTGCAGAGTATGCTATTTTCCAGAGGTTTTACATATCAATGCTAACAGATGTACAGATACCCAAACGAAGTTGTCATTACTGATGCTGCGAGTGATGCTGCTGACGGAACCTCCACACCTGCCGGCGAACCTGAAGACGACTTCTTTTCTTCTTGGGACAAGCCATCGATTAAACGACCAACTCCTCCAATATCTCGAACCGCCACACCACCTGTCGTCGGGCGAACACCTTCCCCTTTTCTCAACGCTGGCGCCAATGCTGCTGGTAATGGAATCGCAAGAGCAACATCGCCACTCGGAAAAACCGAAGGCTCAGCTGCAGCGCCTACTGCCAGCCGTATTACATCGTCCGCAGCATTGCGCAAAGGAACCACAACGGGGGCAGGACCACGAAAAGCCAATGTTCTCGGCGCCAAGAAAACCAAGTTGGGTGCGAAGAAGGTCACAGGCGACACGATTGATTTTGATGCTGCCGAGCGAAAAGCAAAGGAAGAAGCCGAGAGAATCGAGAAATTGGGTTATGACCCTGAAGCTGAAGAGGCTGCGACCAAGAAGTCATCAACTACCAAGACATCAGACATTGCCGCGCCAACACCTGTCAGCCCGGGAAGGGCAGGATATGGTTCTGGCCACAGCAGAGAGCGGTCAAATGGTGAGGTCGAAAGGCTCGGAATGGGTATGGGGCGACTTGGGTTTGGACAGGTTGGAGGCGCAAAACCTGCAGCTACTGCACACAAGAAGATGGGTGGTTTTGGCTCAGTGGGACCTATCAAGGCTACGAAAGAAGGTAGGACATCACATTTATGGGCTACCACATTTTCAAATTTCAAGGCTAACATGTATGCAGATGACGACGAGAAATATGCCCGTCAGAAGTTCGGCAGCCAAAAGGGCATTTCATCCGACGAATTTTTCGGCAAGGGATCATTCGACCCGAGCGCACAATCAGAGGCCAAGAATCGTCTACAAGGTTTCGAAGGAGCTACAGCTATTTCATCCAACGCTTACTTCGGAAGACCCGAAGAAGAAGAGACGGGGGAAGATTACGGGGATCTCGAAACTGCCGCAAAGGACTTCGTGAGGAAATTTGGTGTCACAGCCGGTGATGATTTGGATAATTTGACACAAGTCCTCGGAGAAGGTGCAAGCAAACTTCAAGGTGCCATCAGAAGTTATTTGAACGGCTAAATCATGGTGGCGGACGGTTGATGGGGGAGTCGGGAGTTGGTATGTGACATGCGGCATCATTGATGGCAAATCTAAGAACGAGACGAACAGACTCTAAGATCGCAGACCGGATAAAAAGCTATTCTCGTAGCAGTCAATGAGGATAATTCATTTATTGTGTTAGGTATAACTTTTGTCTCTGGCAATTTAGATGACATTTCTTGCTTGTAAATATTGGGATTTTCAATACATTCTAAAATGAATTTTCAGTTGTTCGGACTGATGATGCGTTGATGGCATGTTGTATATTACTCTGTGGCTATTCGTTACCTATTTAATGTACACCGAAAGTTCGGAATGAAAGCTTTGGAAACTTAAAGGCAATCAAATGATCAGATGTATTTGACTTTAAAATGAATAAAGTATACTAGGTGAAATCCAAACGATAATTACCAAGTATCCTAGTCAAAACTCTAAGCCATTGACATCCGGTGTGGAGAGGTGGATATTTTTGTGCATCATGAAACCTCTGTTTGCCCATATTCAAAGACATGCCCGCAGCTGTTCAAGGCTCCTACGTAAATCTTTCAAGAATCCCAATGGTCAAATCTCATCAAGAGATAATTATTGCTGCTAAGAAGACAATAACACTGAGGAAATTAACTGCGGGAAAAGTGCCATTTCGTCGAATTCTCAATATTTCTATGCTTTACCACTGGTGCCCCATACTTTCTTCCATGTCCACCACTCGGAGTCGCACTTGGTACGGGCTTCATAGTACCACTATTAGTTTCTTTTCCACCCGGCGTCGAAGTTGTATATGTTACGTTTTGAGTCGAAGGGGGTTCTTTAGTTGAAGTACGACTTACTCTGCCCGAAATAGTACCAGCTCCAGTCTCGCCAGATGTTGTATTATTACCAACGGAATAATAGCTTCCTTCGGACCCTCCAGCTGTGGTCCTCGGTGGGTTCGATCCAGGCGGGCTCCATAGGCTTTGTCCGGGTACGTACCAGGTGCTACCGCTGAGGGCTTTGGGAACGGTAGGCGAATATGCGGCAATGGAGATACCGATTGTAGAGTAGATGATAGCTCTTTCGATTTTTTCGATGATGGGTGTAGGACATGGGATGAGTGGTATGTCGATGCCGGAAAGCGTGCAGCTCCTGGTTTAAAGGTATGGGGTTTACTTTAGTTCCTTTCCTGTGTGTTTTTGGGGGGGATTCTTTGCAAGAGGTATTTGTGGAGATATGACAAAAACAAGGATTACTTACAGGTTCTCTTCCACGAGTTCTCCAAGTGGGTTTAGTATGATATAAGAATCATCTGGAAATTTACCTTCGAAACCAGTGATGAAATCAACAGGCCCATTAACTGTGAAGACCATATCAATATCAAAGATCAAGCCAACAGAATCCTTGTTGTTAAGCTTGTTATATTAGTAAATCAACAAGAGCATTCTCAGAGTTGAGTATCAGATTGTACTTACCCCGGCACCAACAGCACTTTTTGATGTAGATATTGGGAAAGTTTAAGATCCGGTTGCAGCGAACGTAATGTCTATCTCGAGATTACCACTTACACCTTGAAAATCGAGTTTAAGTTTTAGGCCGAGTGCATCGACAACCATCTCTGTAGTGTTCGTCAAGAAATGTAAAAGGTCTCCTAAGGTGAAGTTATCTGTCTCGATTCCTGTCGTTGGAGCAATTGCTTTGCCAGTAGTTAAACACCCCACGGAAGTTGTTTTGAGAGATCCTACGATATTTCCAGCCTCGCCAGGAGTGGTCTTGACCAAACCGAGAGACTCGAAGTTAGTAAGTTTCCTTTCTTGATGGATTGAAACCAATTACTTAGATCTGGAACATTAGGAAATTTAGAGGCAGGCGGTGGGCTAGAGAAAAATATCCGAGTTCTGACGTCTCACGTTTTTCTTCTAAAGAAGAGGCAACTTCGACATCAGCGTAGCGTATTTGAGGCTTCGAGTACCCATCTTTCCTGCAATTTGCTTTGTCTGGAATATAATCAATGGGTATATAAGGAGAGGCAATAACAGGGAGAGCCCAGTTAGTGGCCAAACTCGAGATAATTGTCCACCTCATATTGGTCAGATGTAACGATCAAACCTTCTAAAGTGAAGGACAATGAGAGGTAACAGAGAAAATCTTGTTCAGAATCAAATGAAATTAGGGGGTATATGCAATGATAGGATATATCTACAGACAACGCTTCCAAAATGTCAAAGTATGCTAAAGTCTACCGGTAGCTATTTCTGATACGAAACCATCCCATGGCAAGTCAGGTTTAGCAGTGAAAGATGCAGAATTCTACCCCTGCATCTGCAATTATCGGCGCTTCCATTTGGATAGTAAATAAGGCAGTTCACTAGTTCTTAACCTCGGTAAGTAGATTCACTTCCTTCAATTCTCGGGCAACCCCTGAAATGCCATGATATCAGACAATAGGCGGCGTTTAATAGTGAGCCGCATATTGAGCCATATATTTTAGGTGGATCGAGCTATTGTTTCACTATACCACCTTGGAAAATATGGCGCGGAGAAACTATCCTCATTCGTAGGTTTATTACATATTGGGGTCGGAATCTGGGGGCGGTTTGAGATCACCGCGCAAAGGCTAAGCAAGGCCCTCATCTGTCGTCGTCTAATGGGTCGCGGCTCAGGGCAAGATTCAATCTAATAATCTTTATAGGATGATATCCGGTCCATATTACCGACATTGCATTATTGAAGATTCAGTCAAAGTAAGCTTGTAAGCAGTCTGAGTAATTCACCTGATGTCATTGAAGAACAAACTTTTCACTCCATCAGATGCAACACTCACAGTGAATGCATGATTTCACGAAACACTTTACTAATTGAAAAGTAATGAATATCACATTCCGTGTTCACTTAATCTGATGCAAGTTGACGACCTTATTGATTTTATTTGAAGTGAATTGTTCCATTCTTTAAATTGCACTCATACGCATTGTGAGAACATACTTATATTCAATTTTCATGTCTTGTCATGATTCTGGACTCTACACTGACTGATATACTTCACTGGGAGAACACTTGACAATATAGTCATGACTGGTTCTACTTAAGTAGTGAGAGACTAGGCCTGCTGGATATAATCTTGTCGGTTCAGAGAACAGTGGCCAAGCGAAGAAAAGGGGTGATGTAGTACAAGTCAAATTAAACAAAAATGCCAGATCATTCAACTATACTCATATGAATCTCATACTATCGAAGTTAAGATCTATATATAAGCAGGAAATGTATTTAGTCGGGGGAAAAGACAGGATCAAGAGTGGGGTGGCGACGAAGGAGTCTTACATTCGGGAGAAGGGAAGGTCTTAGCCCAATCTTGGGTGCTCGTATGAATGAGGCAATATTAGTCTTGGATTGTATGTATCTTGGTGTGATTTGAAAAAGTTAACTAATGAAGGTAATGTGAGGAAAGCATAATCTAACCTTCACTTGACGCATTATTCATCAATACAAACCCCCCATTAATGACTACACTAGCCTAGCATACTCTCCTTCATCACTCTCGCCAGTTGGAGCCCCGGAACTTTAGAGTTACAGCAGGGCTCCAGGGCAAGAGTGCCTAATGACGCTATAACTTCAGGCTGCACCCGTGCTGAAGCACCTACAATAAATAATATATGGAACCCCAACAACGCCATAACTCTTTCATCTTGATTTATCCTTCATATGACAAACAAAACTCCATTACTACATTATTACAATACTACAAAACCACAAAACTTATTCTTCATGCCTAAGAAAAGGTTCACTTCGCAATATTCCAAACCGGCCAGTACAGTCCATCCATCACTCAATTCTAATGCTTCTGCTTCGGCATCAGCATCGCAAAGTACGTCCGTCATATTGAACAACAACCAATTTACCCCGCCACTCTCCCACTGATCATCTAACTAATGCGCGAACGGTGCAACAGATAGAAATGTTCCATCCGTAAACGATTTAATAAACTCCGCCCGCAAAATTGGTATCTCTCCTACTGAACACCTCCGCGCCGCTTCTTCGCTCAGTCCCTCTTCTCATACCCTTCCTCCTCAAATCCGCCATCTCCTCTCCCATCCCGAAACGCCTTCCCCTACTCCCCGCAGACCCATCCACAGTCGTCATTTTGATGCCTACGGCCGTCGCATTCCAGCAGGCCCTGCTCCACCCAGGAGTTGGCTCGAAGGAAGTAGGCACGCACCTGCTGATGTGCGAAGGCGATTTCGCTTACAACAGAATGGAGAAGAGGGACGGTTATTCCAAAGAGGGGTCGGTTGCTTTCCTGGTCTCAGTAATGGTGTGAATGGAAATGAACGAAATGGACGAAGGAGTTTGCTAGAGATTTGTTTAAGAGGATTGGCGACGGATTGGGAGGAAATGAGTGTTTATGAGTCGAATAGCTTGGCAATGTTGCCGGTAGGGTTGAGGATGGCGCTTTTAAGTTATATCGCAGTTTATGGACCGGAGGAGGGGGTCGGATTTCAAGGGTTGAAGAACTTACTTGTTTCGCCGATACAGGAAGAAAGCACCGGTGAAAATACAGGTGCAGCAGAAGGACAAATCGAAGAAGGGACCGAAAATTGGGAGGAAGAGGTTGATGGAAGGTTTGCTGGAGGAAATAATGATGATTTCTTTCGATTGGATCTTGGTGGATCAGTGGGAAGGTCAATTAGCTTGAAACAGCTGTCAACCCTTCTCGCAACTACTACCATAAATAAAGAGACAATACCTCGATCTCTGCCAGCAATCCTTCCACACCTTACCCATCTATCGCTCTCACATCCTCCGACGTCGATTTCTTGGCCTCGTCTTCTCGCCATCACGCCCCATCTCAAAACGATCACTCATCTTTCCCTGGCTTACTGGCCCGCTCCCTCACTTACACCAAACTCAAACACTACTGTTTTTGAGTCTCCAATATCCGGAAGGAGAGATATTCAATATGGTGCTAGTAATATGTATTCACGGACTTTAGATGGAGATTTTTCGGAGTCGGCATTGGTGTTGAAGAAATTAGCGGGCGGAGTCTACGGACTTGAATATCTAGATTTGGAAGGATGCATAGATTGGACGTTAGCATTAGAGGATGTCAATGGTGTTGATTGGGGCAATCAATGGAGAAGGCTGAGCACTTTAGTATTGAGGAGTGGGATGAGGGAAGATGGCCTGGATCCCGAGGTGTCTGGTTTTGAAGGGTGGTCTGAAAAAGAGAAGCATGTTTATGGGAAGGCTATATCGGATGGGATGCATGTCGAGTATCATATAAATAAGATGAGAAAAAGCAAAGGGTTGCAATGGATGGATATCATTATCGATCCGAATCCTAAAGGGATTAGATCGATGGTTCCTAAGCAGTCTTCAGAACCGATCGCTACAGGTGCTGTTACTAGGAATTGGAATGATGAATTGGCTACAGCAATTGCTAATAGTGCTTGGGAGTCTTAGGTTAATTATGCATTGGATGGCGTTTTATTGATAAGCATCACATTGGTTTGAACGGGATACATGAATAGTTGATGATGGGTCTAATTACGGTGGATCTGTATATATGGCACAGCGAATATAAATTAGTCAATGAATTGCTCATAGCATATGATTTTATGCCAAAAAAATTTAGAAAATTGCATCACTGGCGCTCAGTTCATTGTCTTATCACTCCCAGTCCTCACATATCAAGAACAAAAGACTGGAGAGTTTTGAGAGGCGATAAATCAGAGACAAAATGATAGATAGTGGCCTTGAGCCCCAACATGTTTTCTAATGGTCTGGGCTGCAGACTTTCAATAGGAGACGCTCAAATTCATAAATCAGGCTTATACGTTAAACTTCCTGAACTTGGTTGACATGTTGGCTCCGTCTGATATATCTAACTCGCTTGATATTTTGGATCCCTTTGGAACCTTCAACTAACTCAGTGAACTTCGCACTCACGTATCTTGGGATTAATTTGGGAGTGAGAGCTCTCATTTATACTGCAGCCCGAGATATCAAAGCACTCAGAATGCCAAAACTGTCTTGATGGTGGTTCTGAGATTCACTTCATGAAGAATACTGGCCTCAAATCTCAACTATTTAATGCAGATATATACTTTGATGTCTACAATATTCTAGTAATTAAAGCTATATCTACTCTTGCTTTCTCGTTTCGACTTTCTTTGACAGACATCTAATCTCTGAGGTAGACACATTCATTGTGAAAACGATAGATTTGTACTGAGATGAGATGGGTTGGAAAGAGTTGAGGAGAGAAAAGATAGAGATTGGAAACAACTGTGAACATCAGAGGACGGGGAAGGAAATGCATCGTTTAGAAAAAATACCAAAATCAAAGGAGGAATCTCAAGCTATCGAGACAATGAGTTGGGGTATCCTGGGAGTAGATACATGTATCCATGGAATCTCTATTGACAATCGAAAATGAAGGAGTTGATGGTGTTGGAACTCAATCATTAATACAATGTTGCTGCTCATCTAGCTAGCTATACACCTTGTTCGGGGAAGCGCAGGGATCCAGCACTGATCAAAAATACTTCAAGCTCATCTCCTCATCTCATTTCCAACTCCATGTGTAGATCCGAAAGATCATAGCGGAGTAGAAAGCAAAAGATAAAAACTGATAGCGAAATCTCAAAGTAGCAGTCAATTAATGAACCCGCGACCAAAAGTCTTGCATAACCACTTTCGCTTCGTTGAGAGGATGAATTGAGCATTAAGGGGGCGGGGAAGGCTGTGCACGAGTGAAAGTAAGCTATTAGAGGGAGTTAATTTTGAGTTTTGGCTTAGACTGGCATCGGTGTGGGGCCGAAAGATATTAAGAAGCTGCCTGGAGAAATCGGGATACACCTTACAGAATGGCACTGTGGAGATTCGATGGCTTCACGTCAAAAATAAGCCTTGCTTTTATTTACTCTTTCACCGTTTCCCGGCACAGATTTGCAGTGGAACATATAACCTACGTGAGATCAATTCAAGCTTTGGACTTTGCATCACGCTTTCGGCTTTAGTGCCAAAGTCTCTTGGCATATAGAGGGGATTTTCTCAAGTGAGGTGGTCAGCACGGGTGTGGACTGGGGTGTTTAAGAATGGGGGATCTGCGTATGGTGGCAGTGGTGCGAGAACCTTAATTCGACATACATTTTACCGTCGAGTCATTGAAGCCTGGGGGGAGAGGAAAGCGCTACAGAAGGCATTACATCAAATTTCTTTCGGGTCGGGATTTCACCGTGTCGGTATCACTTGAGATGAGTGGGTGTGCTCGAGTCCCGGACGCTGTAGTATTCAGATGAGCACCATCTATTCAAGGCAGAATCAACATGGATAACTGCAGAAACTAGTCTCGAAAGTATCGTGAGGTCAAAGGTTGAAGAGGAGACAGACGGTGAGGAAGTTCGAACACGTTCTTGGTGCAACAAAAATACTCGAATCCCAGCCAGTTCTTCGTCATCAGTTGTCACCAACCTCTCCCACCGCCATCTAATCTCTTTTTTCTTTCGTGTTTGTATAACATAAAATACATGCATTACGCCCCCAACTTTCATTCGCGTTGGTTTCTCTCCTTGTAGCTAACCCCTCTAGCCTAATCACATCAATTATCCGCCCACCCACTCAAATCCACCTCACCATCACCGACTATCCATGAGCATGCCCGCATCCTCATCTCAATCTAACCCAACCAAACAGGAAGTAAATCAGCCTTGTGCAACCCCGGGGTGGATTCCAAATAGCGATTTAAAACACTCCATCCTGGAACTATCCCTGGAGAATCCCACTTCAGTAGTGGAATGCTGAGATAGGAAATTGCTTTGCTTTGCTCTGCTTGCTTTGCCTCACTCATTTGAATATAGTTCTGACATGCATGTATGTGCATATCTGCATTAGGGTAATTTCTTTTACAGTTGCCATGCTCGGGCCAGGTGCAGAAGGAAGCTGCAAGCCAGTTTGTCTTGTCTTGTCTTGTTTTGTCTCGTTTGTTTGTTTGTTTTGCCACGGTATGCTATTGTGATGCCGACTCAGGCTGTTGTAGGCTCAGTGCAGCACCAACGTGAGGATCCGCTTTGGGCTCGGGCTTCGCGCATGAAGCAAACATGTAGGTGCATGGAAAATTTTCTTGGTCTGTTATTGGGGAATGGGTTCTTGGATCTGCTATGCATTGGTTGTCTAGTAGGAGAGGGGAAGCATAGGGAAGTGGCGTGTGATTGTTTATCTTGATGTGCTGTATGAAATAAGCTATAGTATGGATGTTCGCCCGACGACTTAGAACTTGAACACTTCATGGTGCCGTGCCTTACCCCTTGCCATCGCCTGAGATATGCATCATGTTGAGTCACCCAATACGTTTGCGCAAAGCCGGAGATGTCTCCGTTAGTAATGGTAATTGTTAAAAGGAGCAGATGAAAAAATGGGATTGAAGATTGCAGTAAGGTCCCGGAGAACACCCTCCTGACACTCCTGACGCGAGTGATGATTCAGACCCCCACGTCAACTCCATCTCCAATCGCAGCCAAACCATCAAAGCCAATACCTTACACAGCGGCCACGCTAGACAAGCGGTATGGTAGATACCGCGAGATGGAGTGAGACCCGTCTCACGAAAACGAAATCATCCTTCGCCTTGCTTGGCCTGACCCCCAATTTCGATCTCCTCAATTCTCTTTATCATGGATCATGATCATTCTCGTATCCATTCATCTGAATAGGAGGTCGAGTGACACAGAAATTGAATCATCTCCATTGTGTTCAATCCAATTGAGACTCAGCCCAGCACTGACCCCTACCATTGAAATACAACTGTCAAACTGAAAGATCCTCGACTCATTTCCACGCCACCAATCATACCATCTCATCACAAAAATCCTTGACTCCTCTTACCATTTCCATTACCTATCTCTCCCCCATTGCGCCCAAAAGGAAAAGGTCGCATCAGCACACCCACGTTGTCATAAAGCAAATCGGAAGACCAAGGAAACATCCCCATTTTCCAAGAAAAACAGGATTTCCTTCCCCTTTCTTTTTTTTTCTCATCAAAATATCCCTAACACTTGTGACAGAAACAAACAACAAAGCCGAATCTAGACACCCACAAAACGGAAATTCAACCGAAAACCTCATGGGAGCCGGACTCTCAGCCGGTTTACTGGCTAGATGGCGCCTAGTTCGAAACTTTGTGTAGCCTTTGGTCATGCGGCTGGATGTTGTGTGATGTTGGTGATTGATTCAGGAGAGATATTGGTGGAGATCTGTGCGTCGCCATCTTGCTGAAGAATGGCCATTGTTTGGTTGTTTTGATAGGTGATGATTGGAGGGAAACGAGGGGAAGATGCTTGATAACTCGCTTTACGGATACTGCACCAGCTTTACAGTGCTGCGCCTCGTATCTTATAAAGAGACATGCATGTACCTGGTATATATATATATATATATAGGTCATTACTGTCAACTTAAATGCCTCAAACCTTATAAGGTAGACAGACTACTGACTAGCATCACCATTTAAGGAGAAGCGGGAGAGATAACGAGGACAAACCGAGACTCTGGACCCGAAACCGGAGACTCGGATTGATGTAGATGTCAAAGAAACGGTCCTACATTCCGGGATTTAAGGTTAGAAACCGAAGAGAGGCGCAACTATGAATCCACTGTTCGGGAATTCCTGTTGTCGCTGCGGGTAGTGGCGGGAATGAGCAAATCTAGCACTTGGCGTTCGTGAGATTAGATTAGAGATCATCATGAACATCATCATCATATTGATCCTGATTCTGATTCTGATGTGATATGATATGATAGTATCTGAGGCTTTTGACACAGATGATGTAAATATTGTGATGGAAGGCCGGATGATGAAGAAAAAGGTTTCGGGACGGAAAGATGATGATGGGTGATTAGCGAAGGATGAAACAGAACAAGAAGAATGAGGTAGGAGAAAAGAGAAGAAGAAAAAGTGGAGATGATTGGATGAATATCAATACTCTTTTTGGTATAAGCCAATCTTAATAAACGTTGAACAGGAAAGGCTCAAGCGTAGTCCGTACAAGGGTGTTGAGGATGTCAATTTGTGGTGAAGGGGAGAATCATCAATTAGACGATATCAATGAGCTCGTACAAACTACGCCAACATGTTATTTTTTCCAATGTTTAATCGATCATCAAAAGGAAAGTCATAAGATGTGAAAAATAATCTTCTCCAAATCATCCTCACTCCTCAGTATTTTCATCACCTAACTTTTCATTCAACGTCACTTTAATTGGACTCCGAATATATTGTTGTCCCGTCTTTCACAGATGACCCCGCATAGTCCCAACCATTTAGAAATTCTAGTATACGATGGGAACAAGGATTAACGGGAACAAATCCCCAAGGATCAGGACTTTTGTTATTATATTTGCTATTTAAATATTAATATTAAATGCTAATTAGAATTTGATTTAACTTGGCTGCTTTTCTTAACAATACTTTTCATATCCTTGATCAATGAGTGACCTTCCGGATGCACCCTATTGCTTCCCTCGCTAAAGCAGACCTTTCACATTTCCCGATACTGATGCATTGTTCTATATTCCTTGTGTTGCATTGCTTTGCTCTTTGATATTATACTGCCCTCTCTCGTCGACGTTATATTGAGAAGTAAGCCACAAATCTCTCACTATTCCTTATTCCCGTCTAATTGTCTCTAGGCCCTGGGAGCAGAAGCCGAAACTTATGCTAATTAACGGCACATCAACATTATCATGTGCAACCGTTGGTCAATTTCCAATCAAATTGAAGGAAAAGGGAGAGCCATAAGAACTTTTTTTGTTGAGAAACGTATAGGTTTCTTCATTGGCCATCTTCCACAAATGGATGTGCTACTTGGGGTGTTGATGTCTCGAGCGGGAGTGATTTATCACATGGCACAGAGATCGCATACCACCACGTAAATTGAACACGACAGTGCCGCTGTGGTGAAACGTAGAATATGATTGTGAAGAATTGCTTGGGATGAGGGATGAGGGATGATGATAGAAATAGAGATAGAATTATCTTTATTTAATTCTTCACGAGAAGCTGGGAATCTCAAGATAGAAGAATCAATTGAAGGAAAACAATGTCTCGGCCCCGCGAATCCCTACCCTATATTTCAATAAGCATAGCATAAACCGTTGAGAGAAACCATAAAACCCGGCCCGAGCCGAGAACTGACTTTCGATACTATGCAGCAATATATATCATTATATCATTTGCTCTGGATGTGCCCATCTCTTCTTCGCCTTGCCTTGATTTTTCAGTCGAAAGCAAAGTCGAGAAGGCAGTGGAGATCGAGAGCTCTGCTGATAATCTCGACATGATGCAATAAGAGTTAAAATTGAAATTGATATAATCGTCATCCAAGTCTAGAACGGTAGGAGGGAGTGAGGTTGTTTGGTAATTTCAAGTGCATTTGGCTGGAAGGATGGAAATACATTTTAACCAGTCGAAGGGAGAGAAGGGGGGAAGGGGGGAAGGGGGTAAGATGGAAGGGGTTGTGGGTGGGAAGTGGGGATTGAGTACGAAATTCACGTGCTTGGAGTGGAGGTGTGTTGTGTTCCGGGTTCGTGCATCGACCATCCTCCTTCATGCATATTTTATATGTGCGTGACTGTCTTTCTTTGTATATAAGCTTAGCTGCATATGAGAAGGCGAATCGACGTGTGAACTGTTGGTAGGGCTTGTCCGTAATAGTCTCTAGAATACGAGCAATCTCATTCATAAAGAAATGAAAAGTTATGGCGGATGATAAAACCTTGAGGCGCAATGCAATCAATGGTCTCGGCCTTTTGTTTGCTATTTTCTGGCCTCCTAGAAGCCTACGCGGGAAAGAAGATGCATCCGGCATGGCTTCATAGGCCCTAACTAAATAAAGAATTTTGTTGGTATCCAAAGGTCGTATCAAAGCATATTTTCGATCTTGGCAAGTGGATTGGGGAAAATATCCAGGTTTTGATAGTAACAAGTATGTAAGATGAGTTATTCATTGATTGTGAGATCGAAGATGACAACAGACGCCATGGGGATTCCCCGTCTATGGCTTGAGGTAAGACTTTAGCACTCTTGTTGAAGGAGGAACCATGAAGTCCTATGTATGCGGAAGATAGTTGCCGGCATATTGCATTTCACATCAGGACTCATTGTAGCTCCTTCCGGTAAGGAAGTTTTACTTCAACAAAACAAGGTAATTTCGACGTCCTACATTATTCTCACTAAGGAAGATCGAGTTAGGGGGAGGGAGATGTGAAGGAAGGATTCATATATACATATTAGCGTCATCTTGATTTCCAGCTAAGAGATGTCAAAAATGTCAAACATGGCGCAGCTTAGTGAAGCAGCTGATATGTCTACCTTACCTTTAGATGAAAGCCGTAGATAAACCCCACTGAACCATTTGACACGATCAGTAAGATTTGAAGAGGACGATAATAGAAATCGTGGGTTTATTATTGATACCTGGAAACTAGGTAATCTATCGAATTGTATCTTAATGTCCCTGAAATATACTAAAGACAAGCCACCACTATCCAGTAAAGGATTTCTATTGACTTCCTATCAACCCCTATCGACTCCTTTCGACTCCTATTGACTCCTTTCCTGATATCAACGATAACAACGAGGGGCTGAGACAATAAACACGGAAAAGCTTCAAATAGTGCTATGTCACCACGGAGAGAAGGCCCTTTTTTTCGTTTCTTTGGGTTTAGATTAGTAGGGAAGTGAGTTGAGACCTGTAAGTAGTTAGTTAGTTATCTTCCTCAAGTAAGTATCGATAGTTGGTTGATTTATATCGTCTCTTTTTTTTTTTGGTTAGGATTCTGAAAATATGCGAAAAGTATACTTGCTGTAAAATGTATTTTGATTTTGAACTGAATGAACCTTGAACCTTGAGTCTTGGACCTTGAGCTCTTGGCTTGAACCTTGGACCTTGAACCTTGGGGTAGATCCGCACAACTTTCTCTCCTAATAGTGGACTTCCCCTCATACGCTAATCAATTCTAAACTAGTTACAAATCGCGCAAGAAATTTTCTAAATTTGGTAGCTGACAACTAACTTCATTCTTGATATTGAGTTGGATTATCTACAACCTACCAAATCTTTTCATCTACAAGAAAAACAAGAATAACTTCGAATATCCTGCAGTCTTCGAAACCAGCCTAACGCTTAACTTGCTGATCTCGTGGTGCCACATTGAAAAGTCTTTTCCGTAAAACCCTGCAGAGAAAATTAATGAATTTTCATTGGTTGTGGCCTGCATCTTCCTTTCCATTTACCAACGGATTAGGTATATTGGAGTTGTTGTGGATGCATTTCGATCATCATAGCTGGTAATCTCGCTGGCATGCCACATCCCCTATTGGCCAATGATTATTCTCGCTTCAATATGCACATCAGACCTTAGCTATCTTAGCTACCTCAGCTACCTTGCTGCAGGCCTTGCTTGTTGACATTCATTTCAAATTTCAACTTGGCTTGAGGTGACTAACTAAATCTTTCCCCGCGCGCCGCTGATGATTTGCAGAAAAAGGAAATCTTGTGAGGCTCTCAAAGATGCTTCGGGCGACCTTAATTTGGCGGTACCTGATGAATATGATAGCTCAGATTTGGTAGATCATCCACAAGACGTGCTCCACCAAATCTAGATAGACTTTCAGCAATTAGATACTGTGTTCCTGCGTCGAAGAAGCCTCAATTCAAGGGCTAGTTTGCTTCATGCAAAGGAAAATCGTCACAGCTTTGTTGCTTTAACTTTGAACTCTATAGGTTTTTATCGGCTCTCATCTAGATCTATCGGCAATGATCTTGACTTAGATCTTGAGTTGCTGGTCAGTAAAGCTTACAGAGAGCTAATTTGTTCGAGTCCTTCCTATCAAAGTCTTAGCCGATTCCCAAAAACCACCATCATTGTGTGCTCTTGATTGATCCTGCGCAACGTTCCTGTTGCCTCGGAAGCTTTATTGATTCAAATTTTGTACGAGTTTTTTTCGGTACCTCCGGCTTTGGTAACGTTAAATCCAGTTCCAGGAGGTTGGAACTCGCTATAGCAGTAGATCACGCCGACCTGCTCGAAAGAGAAAGAGCTGATACGTATTAGGGAGATAGACGTATTGACTAACCCACGTGCTAATGATCAACGAATATCTTTGAGACTTTTCAACCAAAATTGACGGCCTTAGTATCAATATTTGGGTATCATATATCTCAGCATCATCTCTCCTCGTTGAAAGTCTGCAACCTGCAACCTGCAATATACCCATACATATCAATATCGTTAATCTGCAAGATCCTGCTCCTTCAACATCATCTCGCGTCAATATAAGATTACCTTACCAGAAAGCGTTTCAAGTCAAGATCAAGGACACCGACTTCCATCCATCCATACATACATTATTACTCTGCCGGCAAGTCCAGGGGGCGAATTAAGCTTGGAATACTGGGTAAAGAACACGGCCGGTCTCCATTCACATATTCAAACCTCGACGAATCGAAAGTTCACTTGTTCCCGTCAGTACATGAATTCCCTTGCCATTGTTGTTGTCATTGAATCATCACAATCATTCCCCTTGAGCATTAACCGGTGCATTGGATCAGCCGTGCATTTCAGACCCCAGCCACGTTATACCCTTTTGGTGAAGGAGCATAATAGCTATTCCTTAACCACAAATCATTTTCACCATCCCGAAATCGTCCTTCCTGCATTGTATCGAGCGCGGCATCCTTGTTCATTTGATCGGAGGTCCATCTAAGAAATGCTTTGTAGGCTAACTGCATCATAACCAACAGTTTTCGTACGTTAGTTCTCATAATTTCTGCAATTTTCCGCAGTCTTATTGTTTTGATTGAACTCGATCGGATTAATCCCCGAAGCAAACGTCGAAACAAAAGAAGGGGAATTCCAGAAGAGAAGGTGGAAAAGATTTCAATTCGAATTACTTTTTTTATCTTTTTCCTTCCCCAATTTGCTCGGTTGAAGGAAGTTCTTTAAAGTACATACGATCTACCTACCTCGTCAAGACATTCGAGACCATACACGCACACGCATAGCCACTATCCCAAACATATCTTCACCTGCATACTCTACGGTACTTCCATACAACCTGCCGTACTGTACCTACCTCAATCAAGTTGTCCTCAATCTGGAAGCTTTTCATAATCGGCGTACTCTTGCCTACACGCGGGTACCCCTACTACACGCACGGCCTACTCAAGGACCGCTTTTACTCGATTTTTCCTAGACTTGGCCCCCATAGTAAGAGGATCAGCAAGCATTAGTTCTAGCTTTTTCATTCTCTTCATTTTCACATCCACATACATCCAATCCAATCCAGCCTACCAAGGACGCACTAAACCGTCACTGTCAGCATCGGAAGCCAGTTCCAGTTCCTACGAGACGCCAACCACCACCCCCGAAAACTTAGATTGCGACAATAACAATCAAAATCTCGGAGCTAACTATACCGTTGCGCTTCCCCGACAAGGCAAAATCTCAAAAGGGCGAAAAAGATTGGCCGAAAAGAGCAAGCAATTAAGCAAACAAACGGGCGATACGGTGCAGCGTAGTGCAGCTCAGGACGATAACACCTGGACTAGCAAGTTTTCGAAAGCCATTGGGAAAGAGAAGCCAATCAAATAGGACAAGATAGAAATCCATCAAAAGCAACTTCTTTGATTGTGAGGCTGTAGATTTATTTGAGAAGTCTTCACACCATCTTTTTTTGATCAACTCACGCCGCTTTCAAACATCATCCCCTGCTTGTAAGGATTCGAGACAGTAAGCCGGGTACGGGTAAGAATTAAGCAAAAAAAAGTCAACATTTCCTTACCGGACGTTGAGAAGTACGGACGGCACTGCGACGATATTCCTGGCCATTTCGTGCATATTCCCATCTTCATTGCAGCTGTCGCAATACATATCCTCGATACTCAAGAAATATCCTGGACGAGATAAAGCGATAAGGAATTGCTTTGAAATTTCAATACTATA
>NGKH01000011.1:253658-286000 GCA_002162575.1 Sclerotinia glacialis | reverse complement strand
CCCCCCAATATCTTATACAGCCCCTCACTGGTAGCGACGCTTCAGCGTAACTTTCGCTGAGAACTGTACTCTTGGTGGTTATTTTGGGCTTTTTCAAGGGGTATTTGATGGTATTCTTAGAGGCTAAAAGAAGAAGATCAACGGTTCAAGACAGTCACTCTCACCATTTTTCAAACCTCCCATCACAGGCCTCTGTAACTCGATTTCGACAAGGCTTGTTAAGCCCCCCATCAAAAACGACCCATATCAAATCCCCATCCCAGGTCTCCAATTTCAATTTTACAGGGACTCGACAAACCTATTGCATCAGTGCATTCGCATCAGTCATTACATGGTAATCAGACGACGAATAGGGAACCGCGTTTCTTCTTTTGCATTCTTGGAGTGTAATTTCGCGAAAGCACGTACATACAGCAGCTTTGAGCAGCGAGTAGCAAGCAACAACAAGCAGCAGCTTGCAGCGAAGGAAGGCGACTTTCAGAAAGCAGGATAAAACAGGATCAAGCCAAGGCAAGTGAAGGGGTAGAGAAGTAATAATAAGGAAAAGACAAGAAAGGACAAGAAAAGAAAAAAAAAGAATTCGGGAGGTGAATTAGAATTATTGTGCAAAGATAATAATTCCTTTGGCTTTTAGCTTTATCTTTTAGCTTTGGGTTAGCCTTTTAGCTGATTAGCTGATTAGCTGCTTTTTTGCTATTTTGCTTTTTTGCTTTTGTTTTTTGTTTTTTTGGCTTCGGGTCCAATTTCTTCCTTTCCATCCATTCGGATTATTGGCTTGAGATCAAAATCGAAATCATTTCATCGCCTTTACCTTTTATCGTCAACCGTACTGGATATCCCGCCTACCACTTGTTTACATTCGCATCAATTACTATATCAACATCAACATCAACATCAACTTCGATTTTAATCATCCATCTTCCATCTTCCGCTAAGAAAAAGCCTCCCATCAACAACTCCTTCGTTCAACCCCCATCTTCCGGGACGAACGACGGTGATCAACCGTTGTTTGGCTTTGCTCTGTCTTATATTAGACAATCTCTATCATAAGAGAAATCTAATTCTAATTCTACCCACGGCTTCCATCATTTCGAGTATTCTTTCTCTCCCTTCCCCTCCAAGTCGTCATCATCATCGATTAACAGGATTCTTCCCACTCATTTCTATCCGGCTTGACGTCGAACTTTTAACTTGGAGGCTTTTTATTGAGAGAAGAAAAGATTATCGTGGAACGTAGATTGAAGAGTGTGAGGCTGCAGATGAACGATAGTAAGTAAGCCAGCCATTAATCCTTTTTCTGCGACGCCTCTCTCTTTTCTTTAGCAAAGATACAACGTCCCTACTTCCCTTACTTCCCTTCCTTCCCTTCCCTCCTTCAGCTTTCAGCTCAATGATTTTCTGGAATATTCTCTATTCATCAAAACAAATTGAATATTCTTGGATCCCGAAAAAAAAACCAAAAAACCAAAACCATTCTCTCGTCTCTTTTTTTAATATATGTATCTTCCAAAAAGCATTTATTGAAAGAAGAAAAAAAAGTCGAAGTTAGAGAATAATTTCGATGAGTTTGTCTCTTTTTGATTTTTGGGGTGTCGTTGATAATTTTCGCGAAATGGTTGGTGTAGTAATTCTGCATTCTTCCAATTGGTCTTCACTATCATATCATATCATATCATATCAATCCACCATCATATCTTCCACCTTCCACCTTCCACCATCCCCCTCACATCTCACATCCGAAAAAGAACAGGACACAGAGCAATACAGTGTAATGCCGGGCCCTGACAGTGAATTGGTCAAACGGAACGTCCCATGGAAGAAAATTTCCGGGTGCGACGTTCAATATCACCAATATCACCAATACACACATCCGCGAGCACAACCTCATTTCATCCCCCCCTTCCCNTCCCCCCCCCCAATTCACCCAATTCACCCTTCAATTCATCCTTTCAGTTGAACGTTGAGATTTTGAAAGAGGCGCACAAAGTAGCCTAATCCCAAAAACGTTATACATCCCACCCCTTGACATCCAATCCGCATTTTGCCAAAAATTCACCCCTTTCCCCTCCCCCAAAAGAACTTCATTAATCACATCTTTACGGCAAAATTCAATATCTATCCAATTGTCACCGTCCTTGAAATCTTCATTTCTGTTCTGATTCCTGCTTCGCCTCGTTTATGCTTCTTATCCATGAAGATCTCAATAACCAATCTTAATATCTTCGGAAATTTTGTCCATCATCCGATACTAACCATTTCACCAAATAGTCCTTACAACTGAAAAAATAACACTCAATCACTTCATGTGCTCTCAATCTGGTAATATCCAAGACCTAGCCGCTTATTCAGGGCATTCGTCTTCGTGTATTGTCGGATCCGAACCAGAGCCTGACAGCTCTTCAAGACAGGAATTTGTTCACCCTCCGCAACCACCCTCTGATATGGGTATGCGATATTTGATTGCAGCGCCAGATGAAGTACGGTAAGTCTAACCCCCCAAACTTTGTTGGTCATTTCTTTTCTCCCGATGTTACCCCCTGTCAACCTTGCATTTAGGCACATACGCTACTACTTGAGGTGTCTCTGATTATCGTTCGTTTCAAAATTATGCATGCATCTACCGCTTGTGCGATCAGCGCTAAAGCTGGTAGTGTGGTGAACATGCCACGACTCATATCTCGTCATGGTTCTTCTCCAGTCGTCGCACAGCTCAAGCCTCAAAATCCAGCCAAACCACCTTTACTTCCGCAATGGTTCGCATCACGCGAGTAGTCCCCGCTATTTTGTACCACTGACGGCTGTGTTGGCTGTCATACATATGCAGTCCAATTGGGCATCATTCCCGCCATGAAGAATTTTAGCCCATAGACTGTGTCCCCTCAGAACCTTATTTTTATTTGGTCTCACAGACATGTAGACCCGTGGCTGATTGATAGCTCAGATACAGTTCCGATCCCGGTACCTCTCATAGCCCTGTCTTTTCGATAGAGCCCACGATTCCAAGCTCAATCCCGTCCAATATCCCATTCCCTCCATACGCGCATGCCTATCAGTCACCGCTGAACGGTCCCACGTACTCAGGTGGGAGCAACCCGTACTTTTCCCCGAGCTCGTCCTTATTTCCCATGCCCGATATTAAGCCCCGCTTGAACTCTATGTACGTACCTTCCACCCCCTTTTAAGTACTTCGATACACCATCATTTTCAGTGCACAGATAATAATGATCTATTTGCACAGTCACTCCTCCCCTGGAATGGCACCACCCTCACGCTCACCACACCCACAATCACCAATAAGCACACGAGATTTATACGCAAGTGCAACACCACATTTACGTCGAACGGACGGAAATTCCAGATCTCCGTCGACTTCTGGAACTGTAAGAGGCGTGCCATTATCACCATCTAACAGCGGCTTCGCAAGTCCAACGAATATGGAAGGTTCTCAGATGGGAGGGCAACTCACCCCTCCTCTCAATCCAACAGAAGTCATACACACTTTGCAGGCGGCTGACGGACAGATCGTTACCCCGGAAATCTTTGGGAAAATCGACAAGGGATTTTTCATGGCAGAAAACGACTGGACTTGCTACAGGAGAAATTACTTTTCACTGAGTTGCTCATTCACACTTCAACCCATTGTTCCGGCAGGAGGCATACATCTTTTGTTGTCCGGTGGGATGAGACCGCAGGTACAACAGTTTGCGATGTCCATAGCTGCAGTGGTGGATACGCGCGATGGAAAATCCATAGAATTGGTCCAGCACACTCCGAAACGAGACAAAGGACCACAAGAAAAGCCACCTCGAATTGCAGTTGCCCCACGGCCACATACAACACATAACATGTATGGTGGCGACAACGGAATTGGCGGTGGGCCACGTGGAATGTACGATGGATCCTTCGGCCAGTCGCCAAACACCCCACCTAGCGAAGCGACTTTTGAGCGCATCCAATTCAAAAATGCGACAGCGAATAATGGAAAGCGGAGAGCGGCTCAGCAATATTATCATCTATTGGTGGAACTTTTTGCAGACTTGGGAAACAACCAGAATCATCCAGAACGCTGGGTGAAAGTTGCGGTCCGCATGTCCGCACCAATGGTTGTGCGTGGTCGCTCACCCGGTCATTACCAAAGCGAACGAAGAGGTAGCAACGCGAGCTCTGGACCTGGAGGCGCTGGAGGTGCTGGTGGAGGCGGTTCATATACATCATCTGGCGGATCCTCTCGCACTCCAGGCGATATTACCATGTCTGGAACTTCGTCCATGCTTCCTGGTTCTAGCAGCTACGGCTCTTACGATGGTCGATCACACCATTATCGCACTGGACCACTTCAAATTCCCATGGAACCCACTCTTTCCGCTGAAGAAGCAAAGAATATCGAGGATGTTCCTGGTTACATGTACTACCCGGCTGGACTATGGGAGGCGCCGGAACCACGAAATCAATTACCCAGTCTCCCAGAATATGCGCCAAGTAAAGTTAAGCAGGAATATAATACGAGTGGTTATTCTCTACCTAGTATCAGTGGTGCGCAAGATACTTTGGGTAGGCATTGTGGGAGGTGGGAAGGGGTCCCGGAATCGAAGGGGTATTTTCCAACAATGGCGCTGACGCAGGAGCTTAATATCAGCTAGCCATTAGAGATGGAGAATGAATCGACATTTAACTCATGATACAATACGTGTGCTATGCTAGGAAGCAGCACTCGTAAAACTTGTCTTGTCTATTTTTTCCTATCTGACGCCGCCCATTTTAATTCATCTTTCGCGCATCATATTCTCATCGTCGTCCGCTTTTGCAATTATCATCTGGAGTATAATGGACTGGCTCATAGCTCGGTTGCTTGATATGTTTATAGCAAACATTTTGATTGGCGCAAGGAATAGGAAAGGAGTGAAGGCTCAAGGGACATGTTCACACATTTGATTGAGAGATTTACATGGGGGAATACTACAAAATCGAACGGCACCAGTTTCATATCATCTTGACACGATATCACATGCATATACGAGGGGTCAAATGGACGGGTTGAGTGGATGGTAAAAAGATTGCATCTATGTCTGGTCTAGGATGGAACGGAAAAAAAAATATCGGGTTTCGTTGACGGAGTTAGATCTTTCTTTAGTGAGGATTTTGATCATGGTATGATGGATGAATGGATGGGTAAATGGGTAACAAGGAACGGGACTAGCAACGGATTGGGATGGATGGGTATATGATCTTGCCAGTTGCGGATCCTGGTGTTTCTTACGTGCTTCGTTGATGGATTTCTCATCGTGTTTTTTGTTATTTCTCTTCCCGTACTGAGCTTGATGGGATTGAATTCGGTAAGGCTTATCGCTTGACCAGTTCTTTTGCACCAGCTCAGACTCACAAGTTCCTCTTAGCTTGCATCTGATTATTTCTTCTATCTTGACTGCGTGTTAGTTGATGTTGTTGCGTGGGGGACTTTAGTGTTGAGGGATGGAATTTGAGTTGTGGGCTGCTGTTGAATGAGCTTTTTCATAGGTTGAGTTGTGTTTGTTGTTTTTGAGTGTGGGATCGATGAGAAGAGTGACGGAACCCGAAATGGCGATAAATTGACAAATGGCTTGTGGGGATGAAAGCTGCCAGTGAGCAGACGCGGAACTAGGAAAATTACAGAGAGATTGGAAAGGAGAAGTGGAAAAATATGTGCAGTGAAGTTGAAGTCGGGGACGTTGTTTTATTCGAATTCTACTTTGCCATGCCAGTCAGTTAGTCGATTAGTCAGTCAATGCAGGAGGCTTTTGTTGTAATACATACATAATCGCGTGATGATGAATGGTGAAGTGGCATGATGTAACTGGAATGCCAGTAGTTTCACTACTTTATCGAAGTGCTAATTAAAGCGCTAGGTGTGATCCATGGACGGGAAATTAGACGGCGAGCAAGTTGTGCTGGCCGATTGAAATGTTTCATTGTTCAAAGTAGAACCAGATAATGAGAAGCAATTGAATGCCTCGATCAAAAGCAAACATTTGAACAAGCTGTAGGGCAAATCTTAGCAATTTTCCACAACTGGAGATTAACGGCCCAAATCTCGAGGTATCAACATAGCCGCCGACTTGACAGGTGTATCGCACAATAGCTTCTGACAATACAATAGGTATAAGTAAGACATTAGACAGTATTCGGACAAATCTATCCTATTTGCACGGCTTATAAACCTGAATGAAGCTAGCACGAGCTGGTCTATCTCACTATTTAGGCCCCGCTTCCCTCCTCCTCTTTCTTCTTTCTTTTGGTCTCGTTGCAACGAAAACTTAATCTTCAACCAACCCCAGCCCCGAATATCAGGACCGCGTTATGCCAACACGCTATCTCTAGGTAAGATTCACTTCTAGTCATGGGTAGATATTAAAAAACGGGTCAAATTCATGTAATGAGGGTAGTCATATGGTAAGTGATTGTCAATCACAGTTGATATATGCATTAAACTCTTTCCCATCGTCTGGATGATCTTTTGTGTATTATCGCTGCTGTTTTTCCTTGTTCTTTCGGTGTAGTAATAATACTTGTCGATTCCATAGCTTTTGCTAGTACTATGGTTAACTATCGTTCCCGTCCTGGCTGTTATCAGCACTGTTCTATGATCTTGATGTGCAATTACATCCTCTTCAGAGTATTTGCTTGCGAGTAGATGTTGAATATATTATTGGAAATGGGCAATTAGTCTCAATTTTCCAATTCATTAGCGCTGAACTTTCATCAACGATGCATTGGTTCTCGCTATCTTCATCATCATCATCGCCACCAACCATGACCACATTGGAGATCAAAGTTCGTAACCCTTGCTTTAATGCATGATGATTGATCTAGAGGTTATTATAGTTGAGAAGAATGGATGAAGTAATTAAAGAGAGGTATAAATACTCGATGCAACTGATCTGTGAATGATCCAATTGCTTGAAACATAGTAAGTTTATCCCAACTAGAACGAGGTTAAGATTTATGGTAATTTAAGCTATATTACTGGTTACTTCTGGTATAAACGAATCTTCTTGCCTTGTGTGGATTGAGGGGAATCCATTCAAGGAGAAAGGATGCGTTTTGTTCTATTTTTCTTTTTCTTTTCTCTTATCCACAATACTCGAATACTTGAGCATCGACTTTTTCGAACGTTGGGGGTTATAACTGTGGTGTAATAGAGAATTGGGAAAGTTGAGGCTTAGGGGTGCATCGAATACTAGATGAACTCTTTCATGCTGGCTCAATTGCTACAAAGCCTGGTTCATTAAATCTGCATATATTCAAAATAGAAGAAGTAATATCTACACTTTCTTGAACTGGTCTCAGGACTCGAAATTTATATCTACTGTATATAGAACCTTGAAAGGCCAGGGCGAATGAAAGCTTGAGAATGACTATGCTTAGGTTCTTCTTCATCCTTTTTGTCAGAGAGCCAAAAGGTAAGGAAGTGGTTTGCCCCAATCTCTCCGTAAAACTTTCTCTTTCTTTCCTATTAGAAGAAAGGGTTGATAGTGTTTTTCTCACAGGGTGTTCTCTCTTGGGCCCAACAAAGCTCCACGCACACATTCCTCTCCTTCAAATGAATAGTCAGGGCCTATCTAATATTCATAAACGCGGCTGTAGTCGAAATGGAGGAAGTATAATGAGTTCCGTCTGCTAAGTCAGTGCTGTGAACTGGACGAATTCGCTTGGTTAGATCGATCAGCGGTTGGAGAGGGTTACTTCTGCACTCTTCTTCAATTCCTAAATAGGGTTATCTAAGATAGATGTCCTGCCACATTCATCATCGTAGTTCTGATAAAATAGAGAATATATGGCAGCCAGAATTGAGAAACCTAATCAATGAAATGCACCGGTGCGTGATAAGCCAGCTAGTGTAAAACTCCAGTGCGCAGCTAGAGCAAACCAAAGACATTTCACATCAGTTCTTGATTTTCTTGATTTTATTCTAGATAGAATAAATTAACAAAGAATCTGGGCAGGTTACTTATCTTTTTTGCTTTTGACAGCAAGGATTGAGGAATGGAAAAGAGGGAGAATGATCAGGGCATGAGCCTTTTACGTTCGGATCTTGGGGAAACATCTTGGGAGTCGGTAATGAGTGATGGTGAATTGCCTACTAAATTCAAGATGCATTACAGTACCTTAGAAGAATCATGACTCTCTAGATTGGGGTGCTACAATCAAATTTTCCCTCAAGCTTTAAATAACCCATCATACTCCAAAGCATTAGCACACTTTTGAATGTTTAGATTTACATTCGACAATAAATTATCCCCTCATGTTTATGTCTCGGTTCTATTAATTCGAATAGCTAGAATAAAGGAAATCTTCTTCCGAAGCAAACCTAAAGCCTTCCGGAAGTCCACGATAAAATGTCGTAGTTAAGCCTCATCTCGGCTAATACTCGCAAAGGGCAGCCATAGCAGCGGAATACCTGTGTCCTACAACTGGGAAGCTAGCGAGGATCTCATTGATCTTCTCAAGATCTGAATCAGTCAAGCCGACCTCTGTAGCATTCTCCTTAACCCTAGACTCAGATCTCGCACCAAAGACAGGGACGAGGAGTGGATAGCCTGGTTTCTTGCTCTGAGACTTAATCCAACACAAAGCCAACTGGGCAGTTGTGCAGCCCTTTTCCACAGCCAGATTTTTCAACTCCTTCACCAAATCCAAGTTTTTCTGAAAATTCTCGGGTTGAAAACGTGGAAAGGTGCGGTGATAGTCTTTCTCCGGCATATCATCCAAACTATTGATCTGACCAGTCAACATGCCTGCTCCGAGCGGTGTATGAGCGGCCAGGACGATCCCCAATTCACCACAAGCTTCAGCGACTCCATTTTCAAAAACATCTGTAGACCACAAGCTAGCCTCGGCCTCGAGCATGTCGATCTTCGCAACCGCACTGGCACGACGAATAGAATCGGCTGCGACTTCACTCAATTGAATTCCACCAATCAAACCCTTCTTCACGCACTCATCCAAAGCCTTAACAGTATCCTCAATTGGCGTAACCTTGTCTTGCCTGCCCATGCCAAAAATATCGATGTTCTTAAGGCCTCCCAAGATCTTGTTGGCGTTTTCGACATATTGATAAACAGCTGCTGGTGAACTATCCATCTTGGATGTCTTTATGTCTCTACCACTCTTGATACAAAGTACCACCTTATCAGCATCTTCAGGATACTTGGCAAAGTAGCGCGCCAAGAGGTGAAGAGAGTTGCTGTCCGGCGGGCCGTAAAAGTCGGAGCCATTCCAGACATTAACACCGGCTGCAAGAGCTGCTTTCAAGACGGGAAAGGCAATATCGTCTGGAGTCTGCTGGCCATACCCGGTCATACCTAACGGAAGATATTAGTGAAGGTTTTTTGGCTTGATAACATTGCAGTGGAGTGAAAACTTACGCATAAGGCCGAGGCTGTTTTGAGTTATTTCTTTTCCTGCAAGAGTAGGCATTGTTGCTCGATGAATTCTTTCGCGCTTCAACAGTGACCGGTCCGGTGCCACGATCGACTTCTTCTGAGGGGCTAGAGTGATAGGAGGTAAAAGGTTATACAAGAGAATTCAAATCTATATAGGAGAGGGATTTGCTGTAGAAGAAAAAGCTGGGTAGGGAAAAGGAAGTGTTTACGCTAGGAAAGTTCACAGATTATAAGGAGGTATGTAAGTTGAGGGGCTCGGAGTTAAGAAGAAAGTCACGGACGCGAGGTTGAGTGGGCCCTGGCTGGTTGGTTGACTTGGAAAAGAACGGGGAAACAAGTGAAGAGCTGTGTATTATTACAATTGTTTGATGACAAAACCAAAATCAATACTTGTATCTATGCTACTCTTGTTATCTGATCTATATTGGATGATTCAGTCAAGCTCCGCAAAAAGTGTATAAGCGAGTACTGACTGCGAGGATACAGTTACATTTAGTTTTGTATGATGTCTACTAGCTGGATCGGCTTAGATATATATGTATATTGGAGTTTATTTTAATCTACTTTTCCTTACAACCTTATATAGTACAGATCAACGGTTTATCGCATGGTCTGCGTAGCATAGCTTAGCTTAGATCAAATCGATTATGAATTTACTACTACTATATATGTATATTGGAATTTGGTGTGTGATTTATTTCGTTCATCACTTGCACTAGTTGTCATCGCTTACTATTATATCAGTCTGTATATAAGATTAAATCTTCATAATCTGGATTAATGAAGAATTGAAGCTAGGTATTTCTACTTGGGCCTCAATTATATTAATCTAGTTGATGTATGAGATAGTGCACATGGTGCATTTATCATCATACTTCACTATTTCTGACACAAGTATTTATGACACCTAGGTGCCTATTCAATACATGTATCAAAATGCAACAATTATTTTCCAGTTGAAAATCTTAAGGTTGCAACTCACTGAAATCATGAACCAAGATCTAGAAGAGAAAGATACTTCCCTTCGCCAACCCTCAAATTTCAATTCTATTCTCTTTCTAAGCAATTAAGATTCTTGAATTGCAGAACTGATCCTATTGTAGCTCATAGTTAAATGAATAAGAAAATATCAATCCACGACTTTTAACTTTCACATCTGGTCATGCATGCACTTGCTCAAAGTTGTTCCAAATTTCTCATCATCATGGTGCGGGCTGTTTGTTGCTCAGTATTCACTGATCTATCACAGGCAACATTAGACTTTTAATCATCTCACTTCTCCTTTTAAAAAGGTTGTACTCGGACATTCCTCAATATACAAACTCCGATAAGTCCGGCCTGATTGGTGAATTACAAAGCAGTGATCTGAGGAGCAGTAACACTGGTAACATATGCTTGGTAATACAAAATCCTTAATTATAACTTTGGACCCTGATTAAATGTTTCAGGCGAATTTTTGAGCTGGATTCATGCCTGCGAAAGGGTCATCTTTCTAGATCAGAAACATTCGGTCACGTGATCAACATTCTACTTGAGGCCAAAGCAAAGAAATCCTGTTATTTCGCTTTAATCGAGGGAGCGCTCACACACAATACTCTAGTTTGGAGACAGTATCGGGACCTTTGTCGTTGGATCAGATTCTGCATGGTAGTGTCCATTCATCTTGACATGGGCTTCCCCTTCTAACCCTCCAACAAAACAGAATGAAAAAAAGTAGTCTCTTTCTGATGACTTCTTCAATCGCTTAAATAATCTAACGCAGTGCAAAGAAGCACTTGCTGAAAACTCCTAGGGATTTAATCCTGCCTAGATAAGAAAGAACACGGCCGTAGATGGGATTCAACATTCAGATTCGGAAACCAACTATTTTCCTGTGTTCTGTTTCCTTGATCATGACTGAATCATTGGTTCCTTACTGAAGGGATATTGTGCTAATTATTGCATGAGAATGAGCGTTCTTTTCTGTGGCAGGGAAAATCAAGGACGTCCAGCTTGGCAATCTTACAGCCAGCAGTAGTGCCTCGACTTGTAATTATTTTATATGTTAATATTGATTCCGACCGTACTTACATTATCACAGCAGTGAAATCGGGAAATAAGAGAAGAGCAGTAAATAAAGCTTTAAGACTCATATCGCGCTCATTTATACACAAAAAAATAAATAGATCTAATCGCCAGTCAATGCTCGGTAAATAGCTAGTGGCCCATCTAAAACCACAAGCCACACCCTAAAAATACATTTAACGCCACCTATCACGAAATGGTTTGCCCTTCCATTAATACTAACAAAACAAACCCTCTGAACATCCTTTATGGGAATTCACACTCAAAAAGTGCAAAAATAACAGTTGAACAGAGGGGGATTCGAACCCCCGCGGGCTAAGCCCATGAGAATGCTAGTTGATTTACTCAACTAAGCTATAAAGCTTGAGTCACACGCCATAACCGCTCGGCCATCTGTCCTATCTTATTTTCAGTAGAGACTTATCTTTATGTATATATATATTTCTAAAATATGAGTAGGAAAAATTTTGCTGCACTATGTGGGGTGTAGCAGGGGCTTGCTGTTGTTGTTGGTAAGGTGCAGGGTCTTCGGAATGTTTTGTAATCTCTAGCTTACAAGGGGTCAAGCAAGGCTTGAAATTTGGTACATAGGTACGAGAAGAGAAAGAGTGAAATTATCACATGTCAAGTAGAGGATGTAAGTTCATTCGTCTAATTTTCTTTGGTATACACAAATCAGCCAGAAACGTTTCTACATCTCCATTCCCACACCCGAAATTTCTACTCGCCTTGATCCCACCATTCGTCCAAACCATTCTTAGTCATTCTGATATCCCAGATCTGAGATCTTCCGTTAATGCAATCATTGGCGACGTAACAAAACTGCTCCCTCAACAACTCGTCAAAATATCTGGATCCGTCAATGTCAAGTTTTTCATGCAACTACCCGTCCTATCCGTACATGTAAGGCTATTCGCTCCAGCGGAGACAACAAGGGAACAACCTGCTGGGCACAGGCCAGGGCCAAGGACGAAACGCGGAAGTACTGCGCTTTTCTGAACACTTGGGTGATTGTTAGTCGAATTTTGAAGGCGTGAAAGAAGATATGATAGTAAATTGTGCTATTAGACTTATCGTGCTCGCGAAGTTATCATAGACGAATGCGTGAAGCGTGACTGGGAAACGGATTCCCCCAAAACGTGTTATCTGTAAAGGGGCAGAACCACAATTCCATGAGAATCATATGTCTGACCTTCAGTACGGGGTAAGCATTTAGATAACGGACGTGATGGAGCAGGGCCTCTACAATCTATTTGACGCTCAGCATCAACATTGCAAGTAAAGCCCACAATGGATTTCTCCTCAGGTAATTAATTTGCTTCGAATTCATTCCGAGTCAAATCTCCCGGGAGCTCCGTAACCCACTTCCTCGACAATTCGTCAGGGTATCAGAGACTGAAATCCGATTTCTTGAGATTAGCCAATGCATCGGAATATTTTACTTGCATCCAACCAGTCTTGCAAGTTTGACATTCACTCAATCGGCCATCTAAAGTCCATCGTCTGACCGAAGTGACTTCCGAATCAATTTCATCTGTATCTTAGGTATGCTCTGTGGCAAGGATCTTTAAAATGACTGTAGATGACACGAACAATTAGACGGGCCATAGTGCGTCAATAGAATTTCGTGTAGTGCATTAGCTGTCGGACGACACTTTTGATCAACAGCCAGCATATCATGAAGAAGAGATGCTGTCCAAGAATCCCCCAACTCGGTGAACCATGGCCCTATCAGATGTGCCGTAGCATGATAAATGTAGGTCATTCTATCGGGCTCATCTGGTATTGGCTGGCTCCTGTACTCATGAAACTCTTCGATTCGTTCACCGTCAGCTACAGTGGCCATCTCGGCAAAAACGCATCCCAGGGAGTAGATGTCCGCAGGTCGACCTCTTCGATCATCTGCGATTACCTCAGGAGCACTGTACATTTTCGTGATACCTACGAGAGGACCATCCGTTGAACTTGTAGCACCGGCACTGAACTGGTGTGCGGATCCAAAATCGGTCAAGTAAATTTGATCCCCCTTACAAATTATATTATTTGGCTTGATATCCTTGTGTCTGACATTCTGTGAATGGACGTATGCTAGCGCAGAAGCAAGACAACATTGCCAGCCACTAAGGAATTTCATCTCTTCCTCTGGGAAATCACTCTCGCTAACTCGTTCAAGAAAATGACCTAGATCTTCATCACCAGCTGGAGATATGAGAATTCCGAATTGTCGAGGGGCTTTGGTTGTTTCATAAGTGCTGATGACTTTGACGATATGCTGATGGGTGAGACTCCGAAGGACGGCTACTTCCTGTTGAATAAGGGGTAATAATTTCTTCCGTGAAAAGGGAGGAATGCGAATTATTTTCCGAGCAAGTAGAGCGCCACTTTCATTGTCATTGAAACGTACTGCGTCAACAATTCCGAGGGAGCCATGTCCCAATTGCTTGATTGTCGTGAATGGAGCAAGTTTACTACTCAGATATTCATTGTGGGTGTATTCAATATCGATGCACAACATGGGTGTTCTAGCAGAGGAATATGTTTCTAACCTGCTGCTTTCCGACTCGACTTGACTTTGATCATCAATACGGATCCTGTATGCGTTTATATCATCCAGATTACTTGGAGGATTGGAAGCTTGATGGACGATAGCTCCAATCGTGATGGGACCAATTAACCCCTCAAAACTAAAACTCGTCCTCCTCGCCACTTTTCCACTACCAATTAACCCCCCAAAACGAAATCTTGTCTTCCTCGCCATAATTCTTGCCGACTCGCAGATAGCTTTGCAGGCAGTGCAAGTATATCCTTCGCTTTCCACGACAACCTTTCTCAAACAACTTTGGCACCTCCACCATTCCGCCTCTAGTCTACATATCCCAAGCGAGTCTATTTCCTGGCTAGACAATTTAGGTGATGATCCGATGTCTTCTTTATGGAAGTCCCGGAGGTGGGATCTGTATTCTGCCTCTGAGGCTCGGAAATCCGACCGAAGGAAGCGAAACTTGGCCCCAGGTGCAGTAGCAGTGCCTATTTGTGACTGACAAGAAGGATAGTCGCAAAGATGATAAGCTTCACCATGAGAATGGATATAATGATCTATAAGAGTACTTTGAGAGAGAAAACCAACTTTGTAGTATTCACATGCTCGAATATGACATGGGTAAGAAATTGTGAAATCAGATGGCGGGCTGTTTGTTGTCGGGATAGCATTGCCGCTTAAATTCTCAGAAGTAGTAGCCCCTTTTAATATTGATCCCGCACGTGAATTTTCTCCATCATACTTAATGCTGTCCCCGTTTTGCCGTCTTTTTCCTTTTCCATCGCCCAAGGTCGCTGCATTCTCCTCATCTGACCGTTTCATTGATGGCGTCAAAGAAGATGTAACATCATTCCTGTGATTGTCGTTCCTGATGAATTCTTTTGCTTCTTCAAATTGCATATGTTTCTCCATGAGCCATTTTTTAGTCATGTTAAACCTGGTTAGAAGCCCAAGATCGCTCATGAGTGAGCTGTATCCATGATGATGAGGTATGATTCCCTCCACGATAAAGCTCACTGTGACCCATTTCTCTAGAGCTAAATCTGGGCGCTCCAAGTTATTGAAAAACGTGTCTGCTTGCTTGATCGAGAACTCCGCCAGATGAAGCAACCCAAGCATGGAAGCACCCGAGGGGACATTAGGTTTTGTAGCTAGAAGGTCATCTAGGTGACGATAGGGACGTTTATACATCTTCCACGAGATTTCATTTGGTTTGAAGGACCTCGTGGTAGCAGGCTCTGCATCTTCTCCATTATTCACACCTTTCTCGATATTATTTCCGTCATTGTCTTGCCTGGCTGACATTTTCTGTGGTGTTGTGGCTTGATGAGTGTTCAACAGCTCATGTAGATTGCTAAAATTGCTTAATATGTACTACAAAGTCTGTATCAATGGTTCGATGACCTTATCCGGCACAGTCTTCAAATGTCGATTGCGTTGAATCCGCGACGGAAAGATGCAAGGAAAGAGAATCTGGCACGGCATCCCTTGCTGGGAACACACTTCGTCTCATATCAAAGTCTCCCTGAATGAAGTCCTGTTTTTGAGTGTGCGTTTGCGTTTGCGTTTGCGTCAGCCTCGCTGCATGGGTCTTGCAGGCGACTAAACCGCTTTTGAGACACTGCATTGTGATGCTTGTATGTGGCGGCAGAATTGAGGTGCAAAAAGAGGATGCTACACATAAGATATGGAATAGAGACATCATCGACTTAGGTGTTTGAAGAATCATGAGTTCACTTGAGCTGGTGTTTGGATAAATTTGATAGTATAGTCAAATTAGATGTGATAGCGTAGGTAGAGAAATAGACAATCCGAATGAAGAAAGTGGGGGGTAAGATCTTGGAATAGGTAATAAAAATATCCCCCCATCTTATCCCCCTTCGAATCCCACTCTTAACACATTCGTAAAGACTATTTTACGAACAACGACAATGTCCAATGTCCCAATGTCCCAATGCAGATTTGTCAATCAAATAGTCCCTCTATGCTTGGATACCTCACAAGGCTCTTCAAGTTCAAAGCACAGAAGCAATTCCACAGGAAAATGGGTTAACTGTGATGTGTATGTATTTGAAATATCGATAAAATCATCTATATCTTTCGAATTTATTGTTATTGTCGGTGATTATTTTTAATTTTTAATTTTGTTGAATACAATTTATTGATTCTTGTATGGATCTTGTGGCTCTTGTGGCTCTTGTGGCTCGTGTTGGCGGGGTTAAAAGTGGCGTCGTCATCTGTGCACGAGCTCTAAGATGTAATCACCAGCATGTCTGTCAGTTGTACAGTTAGCATGTACATGAAAAGATATCCTTGATTTGCGACCTTGGAACCTTAATCATGATTTACCTACGATTTACCTATGATTTACCTAAATCATGGTTTAGCCATTATATTGCTATGCATTTTCGTGGACCGACGTTAATTATGTCAAATTCAACAAAGGAACGCGCTTCGGTTACATCATACGTCATAGACGGGAGGGAGATGGCTCAACTCACCATTATGAATGTCAAATAATATCAAATCAACATCCAACATCCAACATCAAACATCAAACATCAAACATCAAACATTCCTCCTTCTGACAATAATTCATGAATGCATCCATACCATGCCAAGGTCAAATTCTATCTTTTCATTTCCCATATCAAAATTCACATCCTATTCTTTGACTTCTCCATGTTCTGGTCTGCCTATTACAATAATCCAGCAAGATTCTCCATTTTATTGACCATTGCTTCAAGTGAGCAATCAACAACATCTTCATTTTAATCACCATCGGTCTAACTGTCCAATCATCTACCTTGATACGACGCTACATTCCTCGTTTTCCGGTTCAATCGCACATAATGAATACTCAAAATACCCAAGATATTCCAAATCTCAATGATCCGCGTGCTGTACCTACAGATCCATACCTTGGACGCGCGCAACCCATTCACAGCCTACCTATAAAAGTCGAAATTCATGAAGAAGACATGCCTACCGATAGTCACGCCCTCGCTGTGGCAGACCATGAAGAAAAAGGGGCAGCACAGCTAGATCATGGTAATACTGAGGTGCGAGATTTGGGTTGGAATGATCAGCCCGATGATGTTCCTGTTCCTCTGGTCGGAGGTCTGCCGAACGAACAGTTATGGACTTTAGTACGACGATTCAATAAACAGATGTACCACGTTAAATCATTACCAGAGCCACCGATTGGAGGCTTGGACCTAAATATTGCGGACGAAGAAGAGTTCTCACCAGACAAGTTGAGGGCGAATGTTGAGCGGCTATACATGACGGTAATCGTCGGGCTTGTTACCTTTTGGAAACATATTGCAAGGTTAAGATCATGGAGGGAAAGAAATCGAACAATTGTTTTTGCATCAGTTTACTTCCTAGCTTGGTTGATAGACTTCCTAATGCCGGCCATAATTGGTTTCGTGATTATACTTATAGCATGGCCGCCGTCGCGAGAATACTGCTTTCCTCCAGCACCACCCGCACTCATCGATATTGCAACAGGAGGAATCAAGAAACCGACGGCAGGCGTCCTAGGCAACGATACCAGTTTGACGGGAGCCCCTGAGAAACACCAAGGAGAGGCGGTTGAACAAGAGGCCAGTAACTTCGTTAATAGCATTACCTCCATCGCAATCAGCAGTGCAGCGGGGAAGCATCCTCAGGGAGATCCAAGCGGTGATGAAGCAGGAGCAAGTACTTTAGAGGATGTGGCGCCAGATCCAACAAATATGGCAATAGGAGCCGCAGATGCAAAGAGCAGCAGTGAAGGGAATCAAATAAATACCCTGCACGATAAAACGAAGGAACCCATGAGGGCAGCGATGTGGTCGAAGACCAGGCCCGTAATGCATGCCATTGCTGACATTTCTGATGCATGGGAAAGATTCGCTAACGCTTTATCTCCAACACCACCATTTCCCCAGCAAAAACCTCGACTCAAGCTTGCCGGCTGTCTTGCCCCACTACTCCTTATCTCATTGTTTACTAGCTCGTATATGTTTATGAAGATGAATGGTTTGTTCGTTGGGTTGGGGTTCTTCGGAGATCCATTGATTTGGCGAGGACTTTCGTACTTGAACCGCGAATTTCCACATTGGGAGAAGTTATTGGAGATCAGGAACACCATGCTTAAAGGTGTCCCTACCAATGCTCAACTCACAATTACATTATTACGAATTGGTGAAGCAAATAAAGCTCCAATCCCGCCACCTCCATCTTCCTCCCTACCGCCACCTGATGTTGCGCACGCTACAGCAGGCGAGAACCTTGATCATCTTGGTAAGTAAACATTTCCTCATGAAAGTGAAGGTAATGAATTAACATTCTCAGAAGGCGTATCCGATGCAGAAATGGCCGATGCCATTCATCCCGACATAGATGCGACCACAACCAGTATCGATCAACCGAAGCCTAAGAAGAAAGGTCACCGTATCTTGGCTGCTTTTAAAAGTGTTACCAAAGGTGGTGTTGAGACTGTCTTGGGAACAGATCGATTGAAAGCTGCAGCCGGGGCAGAACATGCGAAGAACCGTCTCGGCGTGCTGAAAGATGGACCGGATGACCCAGCTGGCCCTACACGGTTCCCCTCTAGATATAAGGGTAAGAAGGGCCATGCATATATCACCGCCACTACAACAACCCCAGCATTGAGCTGGACGACCGAGAGAGACGACATTGATCCTGTCTTCTCCATACCAATAGCTGATATTATGGTGAGTTTGCATCACGTCTTAAGAGCCATCATCTAATATTGTAATAACAGGAGATAAAGAAGGCTGGTGGCCTAGGCTGGAAAACAAGGCTTGTCGTAGGATGGGCTACATCGCGGGAAATCGCGGACGGGATTCTTGTAGTCGATAAAGCTGGTGACCAAAAGCTACTTACAGCTATTGCATTACGAGAAGAGCTCTTCAACCGCTTGATTTCGATGGGTCCGCAAATGTGGGAAGCATGGTAAATACGGGCGCCTCCCGAAACGGCGCGCTAAAGTAAAGGTTTTGAAACCCTTGATGGATTGATGGTGGCCAATAGTCTAGACTAGCCGATGAGATATGAACTTTCAATCTTTGAAAATTTGTAATGATTTGATTATTTCAAATGATTTTAGATGTTTTGATTGGTTTCGAATGGCTTTTTCGTTGTCCTGCAATTTGGACTCTTAAAATTAACCCCAGGAAGTAAGATCTTACGTAATCTTACTATGTACTACGGTAAGTCTTTGGCGTAGTATTACTTATGGCATCATCAAAGAATTCTTTGCGATCGACCGACCACAACGTTTCTAAAATCTACTCTACACAACGACATATCCAATCACAGCAAATACCGTTACATCTTGGTATGGCTTGGTATGGCTTGGTATCACTTCCAAGCTCGCATTGCAAACTCAGATTGGATGAACTCTTCTACAACTGTTTTCAGATTTGCGTGTCTTGGGCTATTTTGAGGTTACTGAATGGAGGGAGGACAACAATGACATCGTCAAGTGTCATGGTCCGTTCCTGATTTTCTTTGATGGAATTGTGAATTGGGTGAATCAAAGGTAGGTGGGTAGGTAGGTTTTTTGCGTCATGGTCAACTATTTACTGGTATGATTCATCTATCGTTCTCTAGACGGGGTGCTTTAAAGCTTGCTTGCTCATAATTTCCCCAATCATTTCAAGTATTATTGCTATTGCTACTCTACCTGGAGATAAGTTAGAAGAACTCATTCATTTTACAACCCTTTTCATACTTTATTTTTATCTCATCAACAGTTACTACTTTTCAATATGCAGCTACTAGCTACTATTCCGATGGCTTGTTCCATTATAACATTCGTGCTCGGCATGCTATGTCTCTTCGCGGGCAATAAGCCTGGATTCATGGAGGATTATCATATCATAGCAGTATGTGCACCAATCCCCGTTCCCAAGGTGGTAACTCTAATCATCTACGTTCCAGCTCAATACTTCAGGAATCGGACAAGATCTCATTCCCACACCGTCCGCCGGTTCTGGCTCCACACCTACCTCGATATCACCAGGAGGAATCGTCAGTAGTATTAGCGGTTTGATACCCCGCGAGCCTGGTATTGGTAACGACATTGCAAATGCACTCGGCGATATCGAAAACGAGATTGCAGATAAACTTGCGAAGACACTAGGTATCCAAAAATGGTATTCGCTACATCTGATGGATATGTGTGAGGGATCATATACACCAAATGCTACGGCCAAGGGAGCAGGCTATAACGTGAGCTCTTGCACAAATCAAACTGCCATGTGTAAGTACTATCTCTCACCGTACTGTTTTGATTTCCTGCTTAAACTAATCATGTCTCCACGCAGACCACTTCAATATCAGTTCCATAATTTCCGATCAACTATCTATTGGCCCCCTCCATCTAAATCTTGGCGACATAGGCTGGCCTTCGGCCATCCAAGACGGTCTCGATACACTCTCCACAGCCACGAATGCCACCTTCGTATTATATTGTATCGGCACTGCAGCTGCTGGCCTTGCAATCTTCACTTCACTGGCCGCAATCTTTATCACCGGTCGTCTCTTCTCTTTCTTGAACTGGGGCTTAGCATTCCTGTCTCTCCTAGCTCTTGCTATTGCCTCAATCATCGTCACCGTTCTCCAAGACAAGGCCGCGGATATTATTAATAAATTTGGGAATGATATTGGGGTGTATGCGTATAAAGGACAGAAATTCGTTACCCTGACATGGGTCGCCACGACGATTACTGCTGTTGCGATGATCGTATGGGTGGCGATTTTCTGCATTGGACGTAAACAGAAGGGACGTGAATTCTACGAGAAGAGTCGCTTTGGAAGGAAGTCGAGACAAAGTGAGAGTGTCGAGTTTGCGAGGAGAGGGGCTTAGAAACTTGTTTTTCTTGCTTGGCTCGAGGAAAATGTTTGTCTGGATAGAAGGAGGGAGATGACGATTAATG
Source organism: Sclerotinia glacialis (assembly GCA_002162575.1). Classification (NCBI taxonomy): domain Eukaryota; kingdom Fungi; phylum Ascomycota; class Leotiomycetes; order Helotiales; family Sclerotiniaceae; genus Sclerotinia; species Sclerotinia glacialis. The sequence goes on along the minus strand of NGKH01000011.1, from coordinate 265,025 downwards.
ATCGGAAATACACAGATATACGACGTTCTTCTGCACCCTTTTCTATCTACGTACGCCTTGATGGGAATAATGAGTGAAGGGACGGGAGAGATACATATTGGATATTGGAGAGATAGATGGTTTGAACAAGAGATCGAGGGTGGTTTTCTTTTGAGTGATGATTGTATTATAACGAGATACCCAGAGGACAGAATGAATGAATGCAACGAAGAACTGCGCAACATACATTGTTCATTATGGATTGAGTGAGTGTCAAGGAAAAGATAGCTAGGTCCTGTCTCACCAAATTATAGAAGGAGCTTTCAACAGCTGATTAAAATACCACATAGTGAAGTTGCGCACGTTGGCAGAATCACACATCTTGTCGTATTGTAGACCGCATTTCGTTCGATATCTATAACTTTTAGCTGCGCGTTATTGTTTTCGTTTTCGGTCTTTTTTAAATTCTTCCGAGTAAACATTTGGCCATTTTCATCATCAAAATGTCCACTTCATCCCCATCCTCCCTTTGTTTGCGGGCCCATGTTTGATTGTTGAGAATTCTGTTCCAAACTTCCATCAAGTCATCCTTAAACACGGTATCACGCAAAATAGATGCTTGATCGTCCAAGGTATATTCGTCTGTTTTGCACATCAGTGTTATAAGTTTTGAAACTGTAATTACTCTCACTCTGAAGAATCAAAGAGACGCTCACTTACAAGCTTCCCTCCCATTGGTCAGTCATAGCTTCAAGCTCTTATTTAATCTTGGGCATCTCAATGTTAAAAATTTTCTTTTCGGTGCTGAGTTGCGCAAGTACAGAATTTGACAGATGTTTGGCGATTCATTTGCGGTTTCGACTTCACTTTGGAGTAGCTTGTTGATTTCTTTTCACCAGGGAAGGGATCATTTGTGCCGTAGGGTTCTTCTTTAAGACTCCTATTTTCCTGTATCGTAAAGTGTCATTATCGGCGTCGAGAGTCTTCTTGGTGTCTACATGTGCTCTACGTTTGTTTTTAAGCTCTTCCTTTAGCCTGGCTGACCCTTTTCTCTCTTCATCTCCTTCACGGGCCAAATATACCTGGTCTTGGTTGTCGCGACCATTTGGTTGAGCTTGCTCATTATCAATTCCTCTATGCCCCGCAACAGCGATTATTTGCCTCGCGGTAAATAAATCTGGATCTCGTACTGAATTCTGGCTTTGCCTTTCCCGAATAGCTCGCTCAAGGCTTCTGATTTGTCTGCGCAAAAATTACACATCATCGGTAACTGACATGCGTGGTGCATTGGATCCTCGGAACCACGAGCTCCACCATGTTCGCTGCTGGTTCGCTGCTGCCATTATTCTGACGTCAGTGGTGAAATATGGATAAATGTATCGCTTTTATTTTATATGTATGTGATGAGGTAACTTGCCATCAAAGTGCGACTTTCGGAGCCTAGGAAAAGTGCTTCATCAATAGGTCAGTGATTGCTGTTGAACTTCAAGAATGCTTCGCTTCATGATGTTAAAGAAGTATTAGCTAGTACGACAGAGCGGAATATCAGATAGCAATATGGCTAGATCCCAGTTTTTCTTCATCTACTAACAAGCATTTTTCGGTAACAAATTTCCAAAGGCGTAGAACTTATCACAAAGCAATCAGCAAAATGGTTATTATGACAAAGGGTATTCTCATCCAATCTTTTCAGCTAAAAAGGAATTTACGCTGTAATTCACCGTGATAATTGGTACCATGTCTTCGATCTATACCAGTTCAATTGCTCTTCACTCGCCCTATCCTTGGTAAAAGCATATATATTCGAGGAATGACTGGCCAAGACATCACAAGTTGCGATGGAAGGAGAGGGGGTCAAGGTACAGGTTAGAGAGGTGGAACCGGGAAGCCGGCCAAGAAGCCAAGCTTGGAAGATAGAACGAGTGAGAAGGCTTCGCCTCAGCATGCCTTCGTAGATAACATGACGCTCGAATACCTCTCTCTATCGAAGATGCAAAAGCTAAAGCTCCAACTAGGGCAGTACCTCGAGATCTAACGATCAGTACAGCAAATTTACGGAACCATGCTTTACGCCGGCCCGCTGCCCAAGCGGTGGCAACCGCATTACCAGATGCCGGATAACTCGCTCAAAAAGAATCGTTTTGGACCTGGCACAAGCTCAAAGCAAGCTTCCATATAATTACCATTCACTTCCTCCTTCCACGTGGACATTGAAAGGTCAATGAAGACCAATATGAAACATTTGTACAATCCTAAGCCTGCCACAGTTAAATGAGATGACGGCACACAGAGACCAAAGCTAGGTACGAAAATTCACTCTAAAATACCGATAATGGTCCAGAATCTAAAACACGGTGGAAGCTGCACCATGGAAAAGAATTGAAAATTATAAGGTGGTGCATTCCAAGGAAGATTATCATGTCGGTGATGTGGTTTGCGGAGTGGAACGTTACTCCGACTACGACCAAACACCTCCAGAACGATATGACATGAATAGAATCGACACAAACTTCAGGCCAGTATATTCAAAAGAACAGAAAGATGCCGTGCTCCAGAAGCACCATGAACACCGCATAACACTCCCCATATTTACGTTCAATGGCTATGGGCTCGATAAAAAAACACCCAATGTCTCGTGAATTCTATCTCACGGAACTATCCATATCCATCAGAAAACCAACACACGCTCCTGTTTAGCGTAAGAAACGAAGAAATGATAGAGCGACCCGGTGGGCCGAGAGTCAAGCGCTTTCACCTCATGCATCCTAGATCTAACCTATACCTAATCTATCCAGTCCATCACAGTTACAAGCCACCATGTATCCTAGAGGGGAAGTTGAGAGGAGATAACATTTCCAATCTTATTCACGCATATGTTGACTATGGCCCAAATCCACTTGTTGGAACTGGCTAAAATCGAAGTAGTCGCCCGCCTACATTACCGAGTCCAGAGCTAAGATATGCGCCGCTGGCTGGACGTGGAGGTCCACAGGGTGGAGGGCGCGGATGGGAACAAGATCGGACGTGGAAGGGGTCACCCGATGGGCCGTAAGAAGGAAATTGTGAGAGGTCGTGGGCGTGGATGATAGTATTGACCGTACAACATAGTTTCAAACACTACCTGGGGATATATTCAAGACTGGTTGAGGGGCATGTTCATGGCGAGGATACTGGAGATTTCAATAAACGAGGTGATTGGGGCGATGACCCGATGATGGTTATTTGTACCGTAGAGAGGATGATGGAGCGAAGAGGCAAGGATGTAACTTTCCAGGTACTAATCAGTAAGTAGTAATAAAGTTGTATTACGGATGATGGTTTATATTGATAGTTTCCTCCCCGCCTGCCACAGGGTATCCAATAATCCGGACTGCAGTCCGAAAAAAAAATTGGAATTTTTTGAGTTTTTGATTCTATTTGGAACATTTGAATTAATTCAAATATTGACCATCTCCCAAATACCAAAATACAACCCAAACATGATTCCCAACACTGCCTTGCCCACAAAAAGAACTTCACAACCCAAAAGCTCTCCACCCATCTATAACTCAGTATCTACAATCCGCCTTGACACAATCATCCCCCGCCTCCCAGCAATATGTACGACCGAAAGTAAAATAATAACTTTCGCTAAAACACCCGTGTACATCATGCCATCCTTGATCGATCTCTTTCTGAGTAATGCATGGGCGGGTCTCCGGGTAAGGACAAGGCCGTGGTGTGGCCTTTTGTCCCTCCTTCCATGGTTCGCCGAACGTGCGTTTGGCGTGCGAGTGGGACGGTGACGGGGAGGGAGGGGAAGAATGGAGGACGAAAAATGGTCGGTTGATTTTGAGGTTGGTCATGTTGAAGGGGACCAAATATTTGTCCTTGGTTGTGGCGGGGGTGGTGGTGGTGGTGACCTGAGGAACATCATTGGAATTCGCTGGGATCACAATAGCTGTGGTTAGGCCGAAAAAGGCGGCCAGAGCGAGAAGACAAGTCTTTGATGGCTTCATATTGTTAGAAGCAGAAGCGGAATTGTATACTGTTTAAATTGTACAGATTGCGTGAAGATTTGAGTTAAGATCTGTATAATGAAAAGGAGACGAGAATCTAAGAATTCCAGGAGTTGTGCAAGATATTTATATGTGAGGAAGAATAAGCTTTTCGCTGCACCTTGCCTTTCTAGTATTTCCCCTCACGAATAGTCGCAGCCACTAGGAAAGAAAAATTCGGAATTCGCATACGTGTGGAAGGTGTTGAGTCATAAAGGTTGGATAAAGAGAAGTTTCAAAGTCACATCATTGCACTAGACTCGCTTAATGATTTAGGGGCATCTTAGTGACAACCGTTGAACTTTAGCTTGAGGCTATCGAGTGAGGGAGCTCAAAGGCCACGACAAAACAGTCTATGGACCATGTGTCATGATCATAGATACAGGAGCTTTAACTATAAGTAGTTTGAGTTTATCTCTTAAACGCAGTTTCGTGATCAATGCGCTCCGAAGATAATTAGATATACTCGAAGATTTACGATCATGATGACCGAACACTTGTAAGATTGCTCCAGCCGGGAATGTCTTCGAAGCATGAAAAATTAAACATAATACTGTCCGAATTAACGACATGAGAACGATATTCCCCTCATATGTGAACAAATTCAGAAAACTACCTTTGGCCACAAGGCTCCGATAATTTGAACAGTAATAGAAAAAGTGAACATGTTTGATGCTATTTTAAATATATTCAGTCCGTTCTAGACATTCTGAATTACCAATCCATTTCAGACCACCTTCAACATCCAACTCAGTCCAAAGTATTCCAGCTACCCAATCTATTCTGTAAATTTAAACTACACCTCCCTTCGGACCAGTCCTCAACAACCTTCAGCTCTACCCCAACATTTGCCCAAGCCGTGAGCGTAGCGATTTATTTTTCTTTTCTTCTTATGAAATAACCCACTGCCCCTCTCAAAGTCCCCCATCATTAACTTCCGGCAATGGAACTTGCTCATTCAGGGTATCTCGACTTGTCATCTTGACCGAGAGTTAAGCAATACTTCACGATTCTTTTTTAATAGACAAATTTTCCCCTGGTTTTTTGATGCTCTGGTGATATTTATATGAAATTATTTGTCATTGGGGGTGAATTGTTATGGGGTTTTTTTTCTTACTCGTTGTTATAACTAGAAACTAGAATCACCCCTATCCCAATCCTTCCCTTCCACCATCTCATTCCATACCCTCCACTTTTCTCCTCTGCCTCTCAACCCTCTGCTTCACCTATTCCTAACACGGTCAGTCCACCATATATTTTACATAAGAGTGCCTACTCAACCATTCCAGTATCCTTCGTCTGACAGAATTAAGATTTCAGACATTTCATATGCCAACATTTCCCGTGCTAACTTCTATTTTCAGTCTCTCTGTTCTCATTCTCATCATCATCATTAGTATTGTCGTCTCCATCGTAACTTACAGAGAAATTAACATAGGGAAAATTTCAGTAAACTTGAGAAGGAACGTTCCAAACGTATATTTTATGCATTATACTGGATAAGGTCTACCTATCGACAAGAAATAAAATGCCTTGTTTTCCTTCTTTCGCAATCTGCCATCTACCATCTACCATCAACTCCATCGTGATATGACATCGCTATGAGATCCCTCACCTGGTCTCCCTTCCCGACTTCCCTCCCCTTCTCTCTTTTCTGTCCCATGTCCTAAATACTAACTTCGGAGTTCAAGTTGAACCCAATATAGACACCAGTCAACTTTTTAAAATAAAATCCCTTCCCTTTCTATCTATAGTATCTGTTGATCTTGGGTATCTTTCAAACATGTGCAGATCTTCTCATAGGCTTCTAGTTGTTCCATTCCGTCCCAGATTTCATTCGCCATTGTCTTCTCCAGTCCATCCACCATGTAAATCCAACAACAAAAAATTAGCCCCGGTACGCCCCAGCTGCAACGCCCACCAAATTAATGTCTCAAATTCAACTGAACAATTTTGCAGTAGAAAATTCTGTTAATAAAACAGCTAGGAGAGGTTTTATACAATTCCTCTTCCACCCAAATAATGAACTGCTTCGTACAGCCCCCTTCCCTATCCACTATTACATGCCATGCCACTCTTCAACATCATTATCACCTCACGCTCTCTCCTACAAAACCCATGGCAATCCGGCACCAAGTACAGCAGCCAGCAACCCCGATCCCGAAACCCTCATATTTTTCCCCGCAGCAGCCGTAACCGTAGCCTTGGTAGCCGAAGCTGAAGCGGTAGTTGGTGAACTCGCAGTTCCTCTCGAGACAGTTCCCGAAGCGATAGGTGTCGGCTGTGTAGCAGTATCAATCAGTAAGGCGGTTGAGGATTCGAGTGACAGAGGTGAAGATGCAGTTGAAGCACTTGTAACAGTAGCAGGGGTCGGTGAAACAGTTGTAAGAAGACTAGATAGAAACGAGGATGGCGTGAACCAACCAGCAGAAGTGTTGCAAGATACAGTTGTGCTGTGGAGAATATTGATTGTGGTAGTTGTATCGAAAATAAGTGCAGATGTTGTGAGAGCAGGGGAAGCAGATATTAATTCAGAAAAAGGTTGTGCGGTAGATGGGATTATTGCAGTGGAAAAGTGTACCTCTGCTGAGGGCGTAGGAGAAGGCTGTGTGGTAGAGGATGGAACTTCAGGGGAAGAGAGTACCGTAGAAGAAGAGCTAGTCGTGCATGGAACTGTAGTACTTTCCATGATGGTATCCATTACGACGACTTCTGTTGACGAATAAGTGCTTACAGCGCTGCTAGCACTGCTGGCACTGGCAATGGTAGTAGACTCACTGCTGGAACTTGAAACGGAGAATGTGCTGGTAGTACTTTTAATGGCGGATGATGTCGAAGAAGATGCTGATTGGACAAGTGCTTCGCCTTTAACAACTGGTGGCGAAGCGGAAGAGATCAGTAATCCTTGAATAACTTCAAGAGCGCTCATTTGTTGTCCGGGGCCAACGATTCCATCAAATGACCCTGTATACCATTTTGTACCACAAGCATTGGCATCCCCAGTACAAATCCCTGCTGCTGCGGATGCCGATTTTGTAAGATATGTCGAAATTGTGTTCTTGGTGAAAGGTGCCATTTGAGTTGTTGCCCACATGAAGCGTGAGAGATAAGCTTTGAATGAATATTGATCATTGTTGCAGGTGTTGACCGACTCGCACGCCAGTTCATACATGATACTTTCCGACGTGAAGAAGTTATTAGAGGCCTGTAGTAGGCTTTGAGTTCGTGATTGCCATGTAGAATCAGTGGTGTGATTGTACATGACGGCGGCTCCATACAAGTAAAGAGCATTGTTGTAGCTCCATGTGATTTCATTCGGATTGGTACAACCTGTGGATTCATCAGCACCGTCGAAAGTATTGAAGTTTGAATCAATAAATCCGATCTTGGTAGTCCAGTCGTAAACCTTCTCTGCCCAATCAGCGTATTTTTGATTTCCGGTATATCGTGCAAGGCGTGCAGAAAGTTGAAAAAAGGCCCCATTAGAAACGGAGTTCTTGTAAGTATATCCATTGTTGAATGAGAATATTTGCCACTTTAATCCACCGCCACATGCCGAAGTGTCCCAACGGGCAGCTTGGGTATTCCAAAGGTTTTCGGTCAGTTGTACCCAAGTAAAACCACCAGTGTTTGAAGGTTCCGGGAAATTCTTTTCTGCAGCAGACATGGTAGACATTCCCCAAAAGGCTTGATCATCATTTCCTTCATCCTTTTGATGATTCGGCATCATGTAATCAAAGAGTGGACCAACTTGAGATGCCAAGGCTTGTGAGGTAACATGATTATATGAAGAATCCCCGGTATAGTGGTAATAATCGACCATGGTCCCCCACATTGCTCCGGCCTCCCACCAGTAATAGGGTGCTGGTAGAACGGCGATAGATTCTGGTGTGTTGGTGACATTGCCGGTATAATACTTCATCAGACCATATGCAATTGTGCCTGCTGCATTTTTGATTGAGGCTATTGAAAAGATTATTAGTAAAATAGTCAAGTCAGAGAGATACGTCACAACACAACACAACACATACTTGGATCCGAAGTATCAAGTGTAAGACCGGATACGGATTGAGAGACAGAAAGCGCGAGGACAGCGTTTGCCAGTAGACTTTTGGAAATCATATTGATGTCGATTATGAATTAAAGTTAAAGACGAGAAATGGATGATATTTGTTGATATAGAAGAGGTAGGGAGGGTGTGGGGAGAAGAAGAAAATCGATCCGGCGAAAAGTTAGTGAAGAAGAATATGAAGCGTATTTATTAGTCCGAGTAAATGGATGATGACGAGTTTAGAACGAATTTTGTTAATAGGTCCAAAATAAGGGAGCTTGCGATGTCAAATAATGAATCATGCAGGCCAAAAAGAAGCAAATGTGCGGATGTGAATGTTTTTTTTGGTTGAATGTTGTTGTTGTTGTTGTTGTTGTTGTTGTTGTTTTTTTACGTTGAAGATGAGAGAGTTATCAAAAAGAAGGAAAGAAATATTATTATTATTATTATTATTATTATTATTTAAGTCGTTGAGGGGGTTCATTCGATCTTTCCAAATTAGGCAATTGGAGAGGAAATAAGAGATCTGGGGACCTGGGGTGGTGGTGGGCGGCTGTTTCATATACCTGAGCGGGTACCTCTTAAGCTTTCAGGTACCTTTCAAAAGATGTTTGGTGTAAATTGAACCGTATCATGGCATCCAATGAGAGATTCAAAGGGTTTCGAAGCCAAGAAAATGTGATGCGAAGCGAATGCAAATTGATGATAAGGTTCCTTTGAGATCCCTTCATTTGTTGTAAAGGAAGGTGTCCTATCCAATAGGTAGCTATTGCATAGAGTGGTCTAAACATATCTTGTAGGATGGAATGAGATGAGTGAGATGTTGATTACCTTATGGATTGTAACATCTTAGTCATTGCTTACAACCAACGTCAATTGAATACGATGGGGTGAGGCAGAATATCTTATTAATATCTCAATATGTTATTCAAAATAATCATATGATTCATAATTCATAATTCATACTTTATAATTCATACTTTATAATTCATACTTTATAATTCATAATTCCTATAAGATGATCAAATGAATTAATCGTGCAATCAATCAAAATAACTACCAGGTAGAACAATTGGAAAATTCACGTGTTGTCGTGTTTACTTTACCCATCTCCAAATTTTCAGTTATCGAGACGCGAATATCTTTTTTCTTTCTTACTCTATCTCTCCATCTTTCTCTTTCCCTCTCCCTCTCCCATCCTACTCTCATTGTCTCTCCATCTCTTCATCTCCCTCATCCTACTCTCATCCTACTCCTACAGGAATCTATACCATGATACCATAAAACAACAAACGGGAATGGATTATCAAGCCATACATGGTCCGGGAAGATCAAATTTCTCCTCCTCTTCTCCACGTAAATACTCATCTCATCACCATTCCTGCGCCACAATAGACTTCCAGGCTGATGAATTTGGATTCTAGATCGCATGCCCACAGTTTCCGCGGCCCAAGCCTTGCAGCAATTGGAAACATCACCGACGCGATGGATTTCTACCGGCTTAACCAATTTGGATTTAGCACTTCAGAATAAAGACCCATTGCAAGTATCTCCAAGTGCGGATCAGAGTTGTGGTGGCATTTCGAGAGGACAGGTGACGGAAATTTATGGCCCACCTGGTGTTGGCAAGACCGCTCTGGGGTAATGCAATCAATTTACTCAAACTTTCGAGTAATTGCTCGTGTTTGCTGATGATATGTAGTATGCATTTGGCCGCCAGGGTTTTACTTCAAAATGAAGACGTCGTATGGGTAGGTACGTTGATTTATTTGGCTTTATCTTCATCGTCAAACTATCATTCTTCTCCCATTTCGTATAAAGTGTCTTCCCAAAACTCTTTTGATTCATCGCCCCATCTCTAATACTGAGATCTTCCATGAATTACTGCCCATCAGATTTCTTCAAAATATCCCTCACTAACATCTCCAGACGCATCACATCCAATCTCCGGGCCTAGATTCAGTCAAATCCTTCAAACATTTTTATCTTCGGAATCTTCCACTTATTATGGACTTCTCAAAAGATTTCATCATTTTTCAACACCAACTCTATCTCATCTCCTTGCCCTTCTCACCCATACCACATCAAACTTTCCTCCACAGAACACCAGTCTAATTGTTGTCGATTCATTCTCCACTCTAATTGACAGTGCATTTCCTCGGAATGTTGACTCTACATCTACTCCCAAGAGGCCCGGAGGTATGTTGCAATTTAGAGCACTTCCCGTTTCTATCACCTGCACTCATCTCTAGCGTCACATTACCTACAAATACCCAAACTAACTCCATCAGCGCTCAACCCTACCTCCCGCAAATTTCCCCTCCTCCAATACCTCATCAATGCACTCCAAAAACTCGCCACCACTCGCAATATTGCCATGATAGTCCTCAATCAATGCGTAACTAAGATGCGACCTGGTCTTGGTGCAGCCCTTATACCAGCCATCTCAGCCACTGCATGGGAACAAGGCCTTGGATGCCGAGTAGCTTTGTTCAGAGACTGGGGATGGGATGATGATGAAGGGGATAAAGTAAATGGTGTACGATTTGCACAAGTCATTAAAGCAGAGGGTGTAACACTATCTGAGGGAAGGGATAAACTTGCTGCATTTGTTATTGGAGAGGTAAGTTCATCGGGGGTTCAAGACACAATTTTCCATCCGGAAAACTAACACGGCGCTCCCAAAGCTCGGTTTCTCCTCGGTTACAATCCCCTCACCACCAACAATCGCATCACCTTCCAGAGGTCGCTCTTCACTCCCGAAACCTCAAGCCACCATCGTCATAGCTCCCCAAAAACGCAAAAGAGCAGAATTCGAGATACCGGATAGTGATGAGGAAGATGACGAGGATTATGGGTGGGCAGAGGAAGATGAAGAATTACCGCCAATGCCTCCTCAATGGCAAGGCAGCGAGGACATATTGGTGCCACCGCCGGGAGAGTTGGAGGCCGAGGATGCTGAGGAGGAGGATGACGGTGTTGTAGAAGGCGCCGGTGATGAAGACACTTATCGCGAGGGCATTCTGCCGGGAAAAGAGCATACAGGACTATACGAGAGAGAGCTAGAGCGAGATATTCCAGATAGTGAAGATGAACTGGCCCTTTAAATACAATCTAATTTCGGCATTATATAATATGAATATCCAATAATCAATTTGTTATTAGTTTGTATTTACTAGTAACGAAAACTTAAATCTTGATAAATACTTTATAATGTTACGACGGGTAACAATGTATCATGTGGCAAGTGTCATGTGATGGAGCCTTTGGAGCTTAGGATCCAAGGAGCCAGGAGCTTTG